>JAJQJQ010000068.1:600000-852816 GCA_028622995.1 Panagrolaimus kolymaensis
TTTAAAAAAAATAACTTATAAAAACAAGGAAGTAAGAATTCTTTTTTTTTGTTGTTGTGGAAAATGTGTGCAAGACTTAAAAAAAACTTAAAAGTCTTAAAGAAAGGGACTTTGTTTGTGAAAAAAAAATGTGCCAAAAATGTTTTTTATTTGTGACTTTTGTTTAAGAACAATAATGTCAATGTTTAGAAGGCAAATAAAATTGAACTTTATTCTAAAAAACGGGGACTTTTTTAAAAATAATTATTATTTACTGGTAAATTTAAGGTTTAATTTTTTTTAAAACTGAAGTATCTAATCAAAACAAATAGTTTCATTACAAAAAGTCTGAGAAAAAAAAAACAGCCTTGGGGAAAATGACGCTGGTGCTAGCCTTTCTATTGTCTTTTTTCACACAGTTTTAAAATTCCAAAACTTGAAAATTAAAGGTTTAAAAAACATTACAAACGTCTAAGGGATGAGTTGCTTTGCTAATTTGCAACCTTTTAAAACCTATTAAGAAACCCACACAAGTATCAAAAAATTGCGTCGTTGTTTTTTTAAACAACTAACTTCAAATTTTTGAGTTTGTGAAAGTTTAGTCATGCTTTTTTTAAGAACCACATATTTTTGCATTTTGCATTTTGTGTTTTGTTCAAGGAAGTCAAATATAATTTAGCTTTTATTTAAACTTTCAATAAAAAAAGTTTAAAAATTGCAATTGCAAAATTATTAAAGCGTGCAAAATTTAATAGTTTTTTTCTCTGAAAAAAAAGTTTATAATTCTTAAATTATTTTCTCATTTTCGGGGGTTTATTTTAATTTTTAAAAAAAATAGAGAATATTTTTTTTTATATAAAACCTTGGGCATTTTCATGGATTTATTTTTCCATTGCTTTTCTTACATTAGACAACCAATAATTGGTTCGTCCAAAAACTTGCGCTTTCATAAATTTGTTTTTTTTCTTCCAAAGCACTTTTGAGTTTTGTTTTTATCGAAAAACATTTTATTCTTTCATTTTTCAAAGCTTTTCTTTTTACAAATAAAGAAAGTGTTCTAAGAAAAATAATCCAATAAACATCATTTTCAAAACTTTAAAGAACGAAAAAATGGTTTTTTAGAATTGATGATTCAATGAGAAAAACAAAAAAATTAATAATCTTGCGTTTCAAACGACAAAATTATTTAAAAACAAGTCTGGCACAGCTTAATGGAAAATATAAAAAATATTGTTATGTTTAAAAAAATTCTGTAGTTACACACAGGTTTGAGAAAGAAAAAAAGAAACCTTATTATCCCTAAATAATCATTTTTCACAAAAACAAAGCTAAAAATATAAGCGCTTGCTTGCTTGACGTGATGCAAAATAAAAAATTGATACTATTTTTGAATAAAATTATTAAACCAAAAACAAACAAAAAAGTAATAGAGAGAGAGAGAGATAGGATATTATGTCTTAAATAATTTTAAATTGCATTTGACATGTTTTTTTATTGCATGGCAGTCAAAATAAAAATAGTCAATAGCAGTGATGTTCCTTCGCCCGCTCTTCGCCCGCCCGCGAGCCGCCCGCAGGCGCCCGCCCGCGGGCGGCGGGCGGGCGACGGGCGGAGTCTTGGAAATTTTGCGGGCGGCGGGCGGAGGGCTACAAAAATGCTGGCGATATTTGATTTAAAATTTTTTTTCAATCTATATTGTCACTATATTCGTATTGGTTGTAGCGATAGTAGCTATATTAAAATTTTTGTTTTGTATTTTATTGTTTAGCAATTTTACATTTGTAGCGGTAAGAGGCCGCTCGAAATAATTTAATTTTAATTTTTAGTAATTTTTAATAATTGTAAATAATATAATTTGTAGCACAGTATTTTTAAATATATGCACATGCAAAAAAAATTTTAATAAAATATTTTCAATTTTTTTAGTCATATTTAGCTTTTTTGAGAAAAAAAGAGCATGCGGGCGGGCGCGGGCGTTCTTTTGAAAAAATGACGGGCGCTCGGGCGGGCGCGGGCGAGTTTTTGGAAATGCCGCGGGCGGCGAGCGGGCGACGGGCGGGAAAAATGACAAGGAACAACACTGGTCAATAGTCACATTATTTAAAGAAGGGATCATAAAAACAGAAAAACAAAAAATAAAACAATAATGTTTATATTATTACTAAGCATATTAATTTTTTTAACAAAAACTTTGAAGTTTTTATAATCACAAAAAAATTCAATATAAAGGTCCAATTTTAAATTTTCCATACCATTCGATGCACTTTCTTTGCTTTTGTTTCTTTGCTTTTGTTAATTTTTACAAATTCTGCCTCCAAAAAAGATGACTTTAAAATTTTTACTTTTTGTGTAAAATTTATTTAAAAAACTTTTTTTTGGTGTCATAGGCACAACATGACACACAAAAAAAGCATTAAAAAATAAATATCTTTAAAAAAGTATGAAAATGTGATTTTATTTAAAAATTATAACTAAAAGTACAAAACTGAATAAAAAGTTTTATTATTTTTGTAAAAAAAATTAATAAGAAAAATTAGTTTAAATTTATTTGTTATTGGTAAAACCGTGTACGTATGTCCATTTAATTTTTAAATTTTAAAACGATTATTCTAGAAATGGAAGGTTCGCTCAAATCATCCCTAAAATGTGAAAGAAATTTGTCTGACCAAAATATGATTCTTTAAAATTCAATTAAATGTAATTCGAGAACAAAAAACGTACAATAAAGTTAACCTTAGCTTAAAATTTTTAAGAATCGACTATTTTTGTTTTTTTAATGATAAACAAAACTAAGATTTTACCTAATTTTGGAAACTTTGTTGTAGATAATTCGGTCTCGAAAGAAATTATTTTTTTTAAATCAACGGAAGCCATGATTTACATAAAATCCGATTATTTTTTTCTCAAGTTCTGTATTTTTCCCTTGCAAGTATACTCCCATGTTTTGTATGAAAAAAATTAAAGAAAAAAAAGTTAAAACTTGTTAAACTTACAATATCATTTGAATCGGTGCTACTATTTCTTGAAAATGCCATTTGCCTTTCAAATCTCATACGTCTTGCACTTAGGGTGCTCATTACATCGAAAATGATTATGAAATATTTATATTTTACGGGCGTGAAGAAGAAGTTTCAAAAAAAAAAAATATCAGGACCAAAAAGAAACACTGCTGTTGTTGTTTTTCAAACTAAAAAAGCTTTCTTTCACTCGTGTGCTTTTTTTGGTAAAGATCGTTGCTGCTGCTTTTTTTTTACTTTGGAAGGAGTCAAGTTTTGGTCAAGGAAAATAAGTTACTCTAAAAAACAATACTTTTTAATGCTTTTATTTATTTTTATTCTAAAAATACGGCAAACCACGATGCATTTCATTTTAAAAAAAAGTAGGGTTTTTTACAACGGAAATGGAAATACTGGAGAGAAAAAAATGACGCGAACAAGTTTGTTTTGTACATAAAAACAAAAAAACTATTTTGAAAAGTAAAAAATGGAAGTTAGTGAAATAAGTCGAGACAACATCGTAAAGAAAAACAAGGGAGGCAAAAAAAAGTATTAGTTTAAGAACAATAAAAAGTCTATGGAGATAAAAAAAAAATAGAAAAATCTTCTTTTTTTAGGAAATTGTTCCAAATTTATTTTAGGAATGTCTATTAAAAAACTCATTGCAAAAAAAACAAAATAAAAGAAACCCAGAAAATTTTGACCTAATTAAAAATTTGGACATTTAAAAAACAGCGTATTTTGGAAAATTGCAAAAAAAAAATAGAAAATTATCTGGACACCTAATTTTCTAACAACAGCAGAAAAAAAAGACTAAAATGGAAATTTTACGGAATTTAAAATTTATACATAAGAATTAAACATTAAATAATTAATTATCTCAGAGAATACAAAAAGTATGACAACAAAGTCGCAAAGGAATTTGATTCAGCCTATTTTATGTTAAAACTTTCTCTTTATGAAACCAATTAATAAAAGTACATACATATAATAAAAAAAATAACTAAGATTTCAGATGATTTTTATTGTCCTTTCTAAAAAAAATTTCTTCGCGTCATCGAAACATTGCAAAGTTATCTGAGGGTTATAATAAATAAAATGATTTAAAAGAATGACAAGTTTAGCGTCTGAACCTTTATTTATTTTTAGTCTTTTTTTTAATTACACGGAAATTCAAAAGATTCATATTTTATCATTTTCTAACAACAAAAATGTTTGTAAGCGACTTAACAAAGAAATTTTGTGGACAAATCTGAGTAAAGAAAAAAAACTGAAATTGAGATAACAAAGTTTTAATGTTTCTTAAAGATCTTTGATTTTTTACACTCATTCAAAAGTGTTAAATATTTAAAATTTTGAAGGGTCGCTAAATAATTGACAACAACGAACATTCGGAATGTGTTTCAAAGAGGCTACAAAAAAAAATGCATAAAAACAATACTTTTGTTTTTTGATCGCGTGGAAGAAAAGCTATAAAAAAGTCAAAGAAGATTTTCCTACCAATAAAAATAATGAAAACCATAAAAAGCCTTTGGAATGTGAAAGTTATTAAAATTAAAAAATTATTGCTCTTCGAATGAATAAAAAAAGATATTAAAAATCATGGACAAACAAAGACAAACAAAGACAAAGTTTCAAGTTTCTTTTTTTTTTAGTTTTATGGATAAAATTAAAATTCCAATGGATTGGTTCCAAAACATGAAAGTCAAAAGTCAAAAAAAATGCTAAAGAAAAAACCGTATATAATAAAAATTTTTATTGATGCACAAACTTTTATTTTATTGGTGGGTAATAAAATAAACTTCTAAGAAGAGAAAAACAAAAAAACGCGAGAAAGAGACTTAAAAAAGCGGGGGAGAAAATAAAATAAAAAAATAAACTCGATTTTTTTTAGGTTTCGAAGAAGGATGGATGACCACCACCGAATGGAAGGGAAACATAAATGGATGGATGATAAACCGTTTAGGCATGGTAATTTAATAATAATAAAAAGTAAAAAAAATGTGAAGGCGTTTATTTTTTGTTTTGAAAAAAACCGTAGAAAAAAGAGTTGAACAGTGTAATAAAAAACACACGATATCGGTCTCGAAAATAAGGAAAGAAAGTGTTTTTGGTCACTTAAAAAAATTAAATGCTAGCTTCTGTAAAATTAATAAAATTTCCTTGGAAACGTTAAACAATTTAAATCCATTAACTTTTTTTATTTCTAAAAACAAAAAAAAGAAGAAAAAAGTCAAGAAAAGCTTCGGGAAGCTGCAAAGTCACATTCTTCCTCGAAAAAAAAAAGTTGAAATTTTTATTAAACAAATAAGCAACAACAAAAAAATTGTACTCCCTCAACAAACGTGAAAAAAGAAAAAAAGAAGAATAGAATGGAAATGGCATTATTATTGCCTGAGGGCAAATAAAAAAATAAAAATGAAATAATAAAAAGAAATGCAAAAGCAACCCAAACACGCGAGCAAGGAGGACATATGGTATTTATTTTAACAAAAAAAATATATAGAGAGAATGAACTTGAACTTTGCCATTATAAAAAAATGAAGGAAAGTAAAAGCTTTAAAAAATTTTTTTGTGGTAGTAGCCATAAAACGAAAAATTGTGGAATAACAAAACAAATTTCTTTAATTTAAGTTACGTAAAGTTAACTTAAGAGAATTAAAGAAAAAAGTGAAAAGATTATAAATTTAAAATGACGAATTTGTTTTATTTTGTTTTAGTGTATTTAGATTAAAATGCAAAGGCAAAGTCAATGGGTTTTCAAAAAAAGCAAAAAGAAAAATACATCAAAAGCTTGTTTTTTAATGTAAAAAAAAAAACAGAGACGCAATAAACTTTGAAGAAAGATGTTTGATTTTAAGATTAATTCCAGTTTCAAATATAATAAATTTTGAAGAAAGAAGTTTAAATTTGTGGACAAAAAAAAGAAGGAGGTTAAGGACAAAAATAAAACACGTGAGTTAACATATGTATAGCAAGAACCAGCATGCGAAAGGTTGATATCTGGAGTTTTCTTTCGAGACAAACTTTATTAAAATCTTTTTTCCAGAATTTTTTACCTTTTATCCTAAATTTTTAAAAAAACTTTCGAGAAAAATTAAAATCTTCTTTGACCCTATGACTTTTGCCATTCGCAAATAAACATAGCAAAATATAAGATTATTTTTAAATATTCTATAAAAAGTAAAAACAAGCTCTCAAAAATCTAATTCAAAAAAACTAAAAGCCAAAAAGTCCCAAGCTGCCTTAAAAAAAGTAAATTAATAATAACACATGATTTTGCTTGCGCTGCTTTAGTGAGAGAGAAAAAAAATTATTTATGAAAGAACAGAATTTTTTAACAACCTTAGTTTCTAAAATATTTTTTTATTTTCACCGAAAAGCTGTTTAAAAAAAATGGAATCTCAAAATAATATTTTATTATTTTCAACGCCTTCGTTAAAGAAATGAGTTCCGCTGCTGCTTTTTATACTCCATTCATATTTTTTTTAATCACCATGACCGAAAAAATACCCATTTTTAGCTTTTTTCTATTTTTTTTAAAGTGCGTCATCAAAACATGATTTTTTAGATCAAATGTGAAAATTAAATTTGAAAATAAAGTTTATCCATCCAACCCAAAAAATATGTTCAAAAAAGGAAAGAAAAAAGCTGATGGTGTTGTTGACCATCACCCGCGCTTACTCGTTTTTTCGCGCATTAGGGTTTTTAATGATTTGCGTCATCGAAAAAAAGCATAACGAAAAATGGAAAACAGCGACGTGCGAAACGAAACGATTAGATGGATTGATCGCTCCCACTACTTTTATGGTGATAGAAAGAAATGAAACTCAGTAATGAAAGTTTTTTTAAAGAAATTTTAATAAAAAAAATTTTTTATGACAAAAAATGGTTTAAAATCTGGAGGAGGTTTGGCTTCCCATTCTGGGTGATTCAGCATTTGTAATCAAAAAATTTCTAATGGCTTCAAGTTGAGTCAGAGAAAATCGGATTTCAAAAAATACTTCGTCTCAAAGAAAAGAAAGAAATAATATGTTTTTGACTCATTGTAGTTTGTCGCGGGTATTCCCAGTGACAATACCATTTTGGTGTTTCTCAATGACCAGTTTTCCGCTGTTATAAAATTTTACAAAGACTATGTTTCCGAAATCACGAAAAAAATAAATAAAGCAATTGACAAACTTGTGAAAAGTTTATTATTGCCGTTACCAAGGATATTTATTATTCAAAAAAAAACTTATGGCAGTAAAAAAAAGTACAATCTTAAATAATTCCCGAAGCAATAAAATAAAATAATAAAGGTGGCAGTAACCTAAAACGTGAAAATACAAATAAAAAAATGGTGAAAGTGCCCGTAAACTTTAAAGAAACACAAAAAAACCTTTTTTTATAGTTTTCAAGGTTTTCATTTTATTATTTTTATTTATTAAAAAAGGCATGAGTCAAACTTTTTTTTTATTAATTTTAACAATTTGTCATGGAAAAATAGAAATGGAGCCAGAGAAAGAAAGAAAGAAAGCATATCCTTTTTGTTTATGAAAAGATAGCTTGGTACTCGTGGGAAAATAGTTTTTTTCTTTCTCTAAGTAAGTTTGACAAAAAAAAGTAACATTCCCAAAATTAATTTGAACAAAAAATTCATAAATTCATAGAACAACACCCATTTTTTTAAATTTTAAATACTGTTATTTTTGGCTAATTTTAATTTTTTCGTTGGCGTCCCAGGTGAAAAGATAAAAGTTTAAAATAAAGCACGAAAATAGTTGTTTATTTTTGGATTCTTTTTATGGTCAAAAAGCAATACATCTGAATGTTGCTGTTGGTGGTGGAAAGAAAAACTTTGCCACAAAATTAAAAAAATTGTGCTTCAACTTCAATTTTTTTCAAAACCGGTCGGAAGAAAGAGAAGAAGCTATTTCATTTCCCATCAATCGTCGGGGCGGCGAAGGAGTAGTAGCAGCAATAAATTTAGGACTCCAGTAAAAAAATGGAGCGAATGAAGTAAAAAAATTTTTTTAAAGTATTGGGTTTAAAAAATAAAATAAAAATAATTTAAATTGAATAATGAAAATGGAATAAAATAAAATGAGAAAAAATTGTGTTTTGAAGCATCTTTTTTTTCTTCAAGAAAGATGCAAGTATGCAAGCAAGTAAAAATGATAAAGAAATAAAGGAAAAAATAATGACGGGTATTAAAGTTTTTTTTGAGGATTAAAGAATTACCACAACAATGTGTGATTTTCAAAAAAGAGTTAGAATAGAAATATGAGGTAAAAAAGCAATAAACTTAGAAATGATTTTTTTCGGAAAATTTTTATAATATTTAAAAATAATTTTAAGAATTTTTTATTTAATGGATTCAAAAAAGTAAATGTTTAAATTATTAATTTTTCAATCTATAAATTTTAATCACGAAAAAGAAACGTATTTACAAAACTTAGAATGGAATTCACAAAAAAAGAAAAAAGAAATAAATCAGACAACAATAAACTTCCCACGCTTTGAAAAGTTTATTAACAAAGAGTAACTCTTTTTTATTTGTCAGTCTCAAAACTTTTTCCGACTATTGTAAAGATTTTCAAAACTATTTTTTTCTATAAAAAATTCCAGTTAATTCTAAAAAATAAGTAAAAAGGCAAAAAAAAATTTAAGATATTTTTATTCATACTTTTAAAAACCCAACCCCTATTTTTTATTTATAAAAAACAAATATGTAATTTATTTCTGAACCATAAATCACAAAAAATGCCCATTAAAAGTGCATTAAAAATTCGTGTATACTAAACGTAACTACTCACACTTCCACGATAAATTTTGTATTTTTCAACTTTAAACAATAGCAAAAACAAAAGCAAGCAGCTTGTTGCCGAGGGAAACTCCATTTCGCCACCAATGACGTTGTTATTTTTTTCTTCCTTCTTTACTTTTGTTAAAAAAATTTTTAAAAGAAAAAACATAAAATTCAAATACGTTTTTTGAAATTTTATGAAAACTTTTTTACTAAATCAAAGAATCTTTGGGTAGACAGAATAAAAAAAAAAAAATCGAAGAACACAAAAAAATTTTTTTTTTATGTAAGTCGAGACTTTTTATTTTATTTTGATTGAATGTTTTTTGATTTCTTTTGTAAAGTTCGGCTTTTTAAAAAATCAAAAATGAAAGAAAAAGTTCAACTTTGATTTTGAGCTCTATGCTTCTCTTTTTTTGCTTTGCAAATAAAAATTTTAAAAATAAAATTCTTATGTACAAAAAACAACGAAAGCTTTGCAAAAAAAGAAATATTATACAAAAAACGCTTTTTTGCAACAAATAAAAGTGCATATCGGATCTCGCTGTTCTTTTGAATTAAAAAAAGCAGTGATGATGGAAAATCTAAAATGCATTCTTTGTGAAAAATCGAAGTTGAAAAATATGTGAATTTTTTAAGACAATTTTGGCTTGAGTTGATTTTAATTTTTGGATGAGTAAAGATGAAAAAACTTTTTAAGTTAAATTATTCTTGTAAATTGCAATGTTCGATGTTCGAAGGCCTTATGATAGTTTTTTTTAAAAAAAATTATGCTTATTCTTAAACTGGCAATTTTTCTTATCAAGTCCAATGCATTTATATATTCTGTAGTCGGTCGTCGTTTGTATTATCTTACTTCATATTTTTCATTCTTTATTATTATTATTTTTGCATAATTTTTCTCATAGAAAGAATAATAAGCAGCTCTAGCTGGATCACCAACCTAACAATAATTTATTGATTGATTAATTGATGCGCATTCGATTATTTACTCCACTCACCACCACCATCCTTTCTTTTTTTCCTTTTTTCATTGACCTTGCAAAAAATTTTTGTTTGCAGCTATGTATGATTTTCTATTATTATTATTGGCTAAATGCTTTCAACGATCCACACCAACCATAAAAAAAATTGATTTCAATCAATTTTCTTTTCCATTTTTTTTTTCTTTCTTTCAGAGCCACTTGCTATTTTTTTTTAGAAAGTGGTGATGCTCCTTCTTTTTTCTTCTTCTTTTCCCATTTGATTTTTTTTGTTGAGAAAACCTTTTTAATTTTTCATAAAAGAATTTAAGGATTCTTGTTTGTTAATGCTTCGAATAAAAAAATACATATATAAAATTTGGAATAGGTTGCTGCTATTTTTTCCGGGTTATTGCTTTTCTTTGTCCCACAAACTAAAGATAAATAAAAAATTTTTTATCCTTGTTGAGAAAATCTAAAAAAGCGTTTCGAATTTGAAAATTTTAATTTTCAAGCAAATTTGAGTTTTTTCTGGAAAAAAGGCGAAGTCCCTCTCTTTTTTTAAGTGTGTCAAAATTCAGAGCTTTCACGGTTGCTTTAAGGTTTTTTGAAAGTGCTGGTCATCCTGCCCAATCCAACCCAAAAACATTTTTTTCTCAACTTCCCCTTCACAATTTATTTTATTATTGTCCTGTTGTCGTCGGTTGTTGTTGGTTCATCTTTCCACCTTCTTTTTATTTTTTCCACAAAAAAATGGCCACGTTATTATCGTTTGTGAATAAGTTGTTGGTCGTCCTCGTCGTCCATCGCTTTCTTCTTCTCTTTTTTTTTTTCGGTCGAGTCGTCGTAGTTTTATTTTTTGGTATGTGTATATGTCAAAAAAACTGCAAGAACACGTAGTCCTTTTTTTCCATTCCTTCCATTTTTTTTTCATCTTTCCTGATGGTTTGCTTTTTTTTTTTGCTGCTGCTCTGCTCTGGTGTTGTTGCTATCTATCTCTATCGCGGTCTTTCGTCGTCCATTTTTTATTATTATTGCAAGAGCAAAGAAGAAGATGAAAAAAAAAATTGGGCCAGCCGAACAGCAAACGAACGAACAAACCCCCGAATTCCCTCTCCTTTTTTTTTCTCTCAAAAAGTGTGCACAGCTACTTTTTATTTATCTTTTTTTTTATTTTTGCTGCGCGTATGTTTTCGTTCATTCGTTCGTGCGTCGTCGTCGCTTTTATGCATTTTTCTGGCTCTCGTCGCACAAAAATAAAAAAATTTGAAATGGAAGAAAGGAAAAGGAAAAAAGTTTGTCGTCGTCGTTTTCGTTGTGGTGGTGGTTCATCTCCTCATTTTCTTCACTTATTTTTTTCTTCAATTTTTGTGATGAGACTACTGAGCACATCCATCTCCTTTGCATTTATTTCCTTCTTCCCTTCCCGCTTTTTTGCTTTCTTTTTATGATTTTTCTTTTTCTTGATTGATTTGTATATTTTTATTTTGCGTTTCATTTATTGAGCTTGAAAATGATTGGATTTTTCGTGATTGCTAGGCTGATTAGTTTTTTCCTACAATCGCGTGTCCCTTGGATCTCGGAATACGTGAATTGATAGTTAGAGATTCCAAGGCCCCAGCATGTGTTATCCCATCAACTTTCAGTTCCGTGAAACGCGATAATCAATTTTTCTGATTCATCATAAAAAAACCTTTATTAATCATAACTTCCAAATTTTTCAGGGTATTTTTTAGCTAACTTTTTCGTTATCTAATTTCTTTTATATAACTCTTTTATATATATTATATATTTCTTTTTCGTAAAGATAGCTTTGGTTTATATATTATTCTTATATTTTCTCTAACTGGGTTTTTTATAAAAGTAAGTTTTAAAATTCTTTCTTATCAATAATACCCATGTAAAAAAAATTTTTTTTTAGGCTAAGATTAAATTCTATTTTTATCTTATTTTCATTCATTTCTTCTCTAAAACCTAAGAAATAAATAAATAATAATAATTATGAACCCACAAGACGGATATAATAATGTTCAAGACAATCATCAACAACATATGAATGGTGGAGGAATGCAAAATGGTGATGGATTAAATGGACGGGGTAAAAATGAAGATCGGTTAGTTATGAGCCCAAGAGATAATTATATTATAATATTTTCGTTTTTAGCAAAATTTTTGTTGGTGGTATCCCTTATGATGCAACGGATGATGATTTGAAGCAACATTTCTCTAAATTTGGTGAAATTGTTTCCGCTAACGTCAAATTTGATCGAGCATCTGGACGTTCTCGAGGTTTTGCATTTGTTGAATTTGCTAATGTTGAAGATTGTCAACGAGCTCTTCAAGTTCGGGATCAACAAGTTAAGAATAAACCCGTTGAAATTAAAGCTGCCAAATCTCATGAAAAGAAGAAAGTTTTCATTGGTGGTATTCCTTCCGATTTGACTGGTGAGTTAAAAACTTTCACCCAAAGATTGACTAACTAAAGCAAAAAATAATTAAATACGTTTTAGAAGACGAACTTCGCGGTCATTTTGAAGCATATGGAAAGGTTGAAGAAATCGAATGGCCAACTGACAAAAATACCAAACAACATCGAAATTTTGCATTTATTATTTTTGAAGATGAATCCGCTGCCGATTCCGCTTCACAAATGGGAAAACATACCATTCGTGATCGAGAATGTGATGTTAAGAAAGCCGTTCCACGCAGTCGTCGAACCTTCCCTGGACAAGGAGGCCTCATGAATGTTAATCCATTTAATAATGGAATGGGTGGAGTTCCTCATCAACAACAACAATGGTTTAATCCAGCCCAATGGGGTCAACTTCAATCTATGACTCCATATGGTGGAGGAGCACATGGTTGGAATGATTGGTATCAAAATGCTGCAGCATCCATGGCTAATTATTATAGTCAACCTAATGCTGGTGGGCAACAAAATGCTCCACATCAAAATAGCGGAGCTGGAGGTCATAATGCTCATAATGGAGTTTATGGTGGTCATCAAGGTGGCGGTGGTGGTGGATCCAACTGTAAGTAGTTGTTGTTAACCTTTTATACCTTTAAAAAAAATTTTATTAATAAAAGCAAATTTTAGACAAGCAAAACCGCTCCCGTCTTTTCTCAGGTTATGACAATTCTGCCACCGTTGCAAATCAACATCAACAACATTAAAAAAAAGAAGCATTCATTCAATCATCCAAACAAAATATAAAAAAAAAACCAAAACCAAGTTTCATGATTGCCTTTAACATTCAAAAAATTATCCTCAAAATCACCCTAAACTCCTGCTTTTTTACCTATCTTATTTTATTTTTTTTTTTCGTAATATATACCCTCAAATTTTGTTTGGTAGGAAAGGAGTTGTTGTTCCAGCGGGTAACAAACCATCATTTTTTAGCTTTTCCCAATCCCAATTATTTTTCTCTCTATTACTATTTTTTTTATTACTTTTTTTACGTTTTGATTTCGAATTTTTATGTATTTCTTTTTTTTTGCCCCTCTTTTTCAAAAAAATTTTTCCTGATGGTTGTTAGTCGTTGTTATATCAACAGCATTTACCACCTTTGGCTGTTGATATAGATTTATTATTTGTTATTATTGTTATGATGATATTTTATTTATGTATTTTAAAGTTATATCTTTTGTTGCAAAAAAATATCAATAAAATGTCATCATTCTTTCAAAATTTAGTAGAAAAGCAAATCATAAAAATTAGTTAAAATTTTGTTTATTTTTCACAAACTAGCAAACAAAAAATTACATATACATATGTAAAACATAATTACTTTTTTCCAAAAATCCAAAAAATTGCTCGAATTCGTTATTGAAAACTTTTAACATTTATTTTTGAGTTTTCACCGCTTTTAGCAGGCGTTGTTGCAGCAGGAATAAAATCCGCTACTATTGTTACAAATTGTTGAGTTATTTTAGTAAAACTTTTTGATTTATAAATAAATGGCTGTAATTTTGCTTTCTTTATTTCCATCAAAAATTATTTCTGTGTTTACATATTTGTATTTATTGCTGGTTGTGATTCTTCTGTTTTTTTATTTTTGACATAAGTAAAAGTGATTATGAAAAGGGCATATTTATTAATATTAAATGAAAAGTAAAGTTTTTTTAAACAAAAACAAAAAATATGTTAGGGCAAAAGCAGACAGACGACAGTCAGTTTGGTAATCACAGAAGCTTTTTTTGGCTGGTTTGGCTTGACTGAAAAAAAGGAAAAAAGCGTGATTTTATTTTTTTGCTGATAAGAACTCAAAATACTTAGAAAGGTTGATTTTGGGTCTTTCGAATAAAAAAAGAAAGAAAAAAACTTGTTGCTTCATTATTTTTTCTTTGCTCTAGGAAGAAAGTTAGGTGAATGGCTAAAAAAAAGAAATAAGAATCTAAAATATAATATTTTGTGGCGGCCATTATAATAGTTTCTAGGATGGACTCAAAAAAGAAAAAAAAGGCTTGTTGTTTCATCATTTTTTTTGAGGAAGAAAGATTTTTTTAGGTAGGTACAAAAAAAGTGCAACTCTCTATTTATTCTTTCATCATTGTTTTATTTTTATTTTTTAGTTTAGTTTTTATGTTTTTTTGTTTGCTTTTAAAATAGAAGTTTCGCATTGAGTTAGCTTAGCCAGAAGCTTTATGTCAACTTTAAAGAACTTTGATATTATAAGTTGAGATCAATGATTTTTATGTTTCTTATTTTTCCAAAACTATTTATAGGAGAATGAAAAAGTTAGGCTTTTCAAAAAATACATCTTTTGAGGTGATCGTGTTTTATATTTTTTATGTTAAATAAAAAAACATAGATACCATAGATATTGAGCCATGGCTAAGATGACCTTATGTAAACAAAAAGTTGCCCATAGCAGATAAAATATTTTGGTTTTGGCATTTTTATGGCCCATCTTGCTTTTTGCCCGTTTCATGTTTCATTTTACAACCTTTAAAGGTTTATAATAAAAATATGTTGTATTCATTTGTTTAAAGTTTTTTGGAGGTTTTAAAAAAAAAATTTTTATGCTTCTATAGCATTTTTTGTTTGTTGGTTGGTTTACTATGGTTACCAATCGTGTTGAGGAAATATTTTTGGAAAACAGCCTTTCTTGATTAGTTTTAAAGTCTTGACGAAATTCATTTTTTTCTAATTGTGACTATTTATTTTGGTTATAGTAGCTTACGGAGAACATTTTATGTCTGCGCTTTTAAAAGAAAAAGCCATTATTTTTGTATTTTTTCATTCCACAATTCTATCAAAAATAATCACCAAAAACAATTTCATAATTTAAAAAAGTATTATCGCTTTAAATTTACATTTTGCGTTTCTATTTAAATAAAATTTTTTATTGAATTTAATCGCTTGTTTTCTTCTTCTTCAAGAAATCCCCAATATTTCATTTTTGTGTTTTTGTTATTTTTTTCTCTTTCTCTTCCTCTTTCAGCTAGCTTGTTTTTCACTATTGTTAGAAAAAAAAATGAGCAAATGAAATATTTTTTATTTATTTGTTTGAAACAACAAAAAAAGCCACCACAAAATAAAAATAAGCGAGCAGACGAAAGTGAAAATAAAACTTTTCCATGCGGCTTTTTTCATTCTCTCTTTCCAACTTCAAAGATGATGAAATTTTTTGTTTGAGTTGGTTCAAACTCAAACAGCTGAGAGAAATATTTTTTTGACGCAAAAAAAAAACAACATCTTTCCTTTTCTTTTTTTTCTTTTGAGGAAGTCCATTGCTGAAGAAAAAAAATGCGTAGATAAAAGCGAAGCGATGAGATCTAAGATTTTTTTCTTCATGAATGAAAAAAATTCGTCTAAAGAAGTCAAAATCAAAAAAGGAAGGATAAATATTTAAAAGTGGATGTGAAAGAAAGCCCGCATGGAAATTTAAAGGGGAGATTAATCAATAAAAAAATAAAAATCAAAGAAAAGATTAAAAAATAAATTTTTTTGATGATTTTTGAAAAAACAAAACAAAAATAAAGATATTTATTGATTAAAAAAAATTTTTTGTTTTTTATTCCCTTGAAATTTTTTTGAACAAAATTTCTTCGATTTCAGAAATATAAAAAAAAAGAAGATAAAATAACAGACTTTTTTCCTTTCGGCTGCCTTTATTTTCCATGGCTATTTTTTTTCAAGTTTTGAAATAAATTTACTTCGTTGCGTCATGTTTTTTTTCTTTTACTTTTGAGTTTTGTTTTGTTTGCAACTTTTTGTCTTTTTTTCATCTCAATGACCAGCAGCTGGATGCAGAACTTCGGAATCGAACAAATTTTTTGTTTGTTTTTTTTTTTTGCTTCAAAAAACTACCGTGACAGACAGTAAACTGTAAATTTTTTTATATAATTTTTCCAACGAAATTTTTTAATCGCGTCTTTACCTTTTTTTATTTAAAAGTGTCCTAATAAATTTTTATAACTTTTTCAGCTTATTTTCTCTCTATTTTATTTTTTTGATCTCAAAACTCGCATTCTTTTGCCAAATTTATTATAACCATGGATACCGATGATTGGCTTGTTAAACGTATTCCCCCACATATGAGATCTTTCGTGGTTATTTCTGCTGGAATTTTATTGCAATTCACTTATGGAATTGTTTATACTTTTGGTAAGTTTCTTTCTGTCCCAATTACCTCTGAAATTGTGCCTAAAATATAAATCTCGAAAATCAAATTTTGATAGTTAAAAAATATTCTAATTTGGATTTTTTTATAATCGATTTTTTTTGCAAATTTGAATATTTGTTTTTTTTAGGTAATTTACTTCCCTATCTTGTCTCATATCTCAGATGGAAAGTGGATCCAGATCAAACCAGTGGCTCCATGATATGGTTACAAAGTTTTATGAGTAATTTTTCAATCATTTAATTAACAAAGAAGTTTTCATTTTTCAGCGGGTGTTCCTTGCTCCATGTTACTTGGGGGATATTTGGAAAGAAAAATAGGTGCAAGACGAGGAGCTTTGATTGGGTCATTAATTTATACGTAAATTTATTTAACTTTTTTATTCTGAAATTTTTTGGTTAAAGTTCAAATTATTTTTAGAAGTGCAATATTTATTTCATATTTTTCCCTTCAACATTCGTATATTCTTTTACTTTTTACTTTGGGCACGATGGGTTCATTGGGTCATGGAATAGCGTATAATTGTGTTTTAATTCAAGCTCAAAGAGTAAGATTTGCTTATCTAAAATCAAAAACAGTAAATTTTCCATTTTATGGAAGGTTTTTTTTAAAACCTAAAAAATGCATATTTGAAATATTTGAAAAGTTTGGACAATTGTTAATATCTTGTTTTTGTTTTTAGTGGATGCCTGATCGAGTTGGTCTTGCAAGTGGTTTAGTTGCAGCTGGATTTGGAAGTGGTGCGTTTTTAATGTCACCCATTGAAACAAAATTCATTAACCCAGAAAATTATCAAGTTGATGAAAATGGGTAAGCAACTTCAACCGTCAGCTTCGAAACTTTCCTAGTTTTTTTTATGTTGAGACTCCAAACTTTTTATTTTTGTTGCAAGAGCCATAATTTTTTATTTTAGGGACGAGAATTATAGTTTTTAGTTTTTTAACCCAAAATTTTTAGATATTTCACCCAAGTCGATTTACTTGAACGTGTACCAAAATTATTTATTTTACTTGCATCTCTATTTGGAATTTGTCAATTAATTGGTTTGATTTTCATTGCCAATCCCAAACCCACAAATTCTTCAAGTGATCGAGATTCAAATTCAACATTTGAAAATATTGAAGCTTTACCCGATAGTGACCCGAATTCATTATCTATTAGTGAAGTATTTAAATCATGGACATTTAAATTATTATTTCTTTCATTATTTTTAAATGCTGCATGGGTTCAAATATGTTGTGGATTATTTAAAGCATATGGAATGAAATTTATTAAAGATGATTTCTTTCTTGCTACTGTGAGCTCTTTCGCTGCAGCAACAAATTGCTTTAGTCGAGTTATATGGGGTTTAATTATGGATAAAACTTCTTATCAAGTTTCTATGGTAAATTTTTTATTACTTTATTTTATATAAATAATTTTTTAGATGTCCGCATGCGCCATTGGTGCAGCACTAATGTGGACTTTAGCAAGCGTCAAAGCTTTAGGAGATAAAGAAATATATTTTATTTGGGTTTGTGCTATGTTTAGTGTGGTTGGAGCTACATATACTCTAGTTCCATCAGCAACTCATAAATGTTTTGGTGGTAGAAATTTTGGGATGGCTTATGGAGTATTGCAAATTTCATTGGTGAGTTTTTCTTTTCAAATATTTTATTTTTCTGCACCCATTTTAAAAAAAATTATTACTTGGTTTATCGAAGCCAAATTTTTGACAATTTTTAAAACTATTTTCTTTGCTTTTCAGTTCTTGGCTGGAATTCTATCAGCTTTATGCTCTCAATTCCTTCTCCCATATTTGGGTTATGAAAAACTTTATCTTATTTTCGGATTTTGTTTAATTGGAAGTTTTATTTTAACTGCATTGATTCAAAAAACCGAATATGGTGCTCCCATGAGAACAAAAAAAAATTCGAGGTCCATTGAAACTTCTGTAACTACAAATTCAAATTCGCATGAAGAAAATAGGAATTTAATGAATCAATAAATAAATATTAGTTTTTTGTTTTGTTTTGGAAATTTTAATAAAATTTAAATAACTTTTTAAAAAAATTTACACATTGATGAAATTTAATTAACAAAATTGTGCAACAAAATTGGCAGATTGCAATTTTATAATTAGAGAAGGAAAATGGATTATTAAATTGAGTAATATTTTAAAATCTACAGTACTCCTCTTATTTGTGTTTTTCAAGTTCAAAGTTTATTTTTATATTTGTTTTCAATTAAAAAAATTGCAACAATATAAATTGACGTACCATCTTTATTTTTTAATTAATAAAACTCCAAAACAAGAAAATATTATTGCTTTTTCCGAGAAATATGTGCATTTGGCAGATTTTGAGCAAAAACCAGCATTGTTTGTGTTTTCGACTTTTTTTAACGGATGCAATACTTTATTGGTGCGTCTTTTTTTATGCAAAGTTTCTAGTTTGTCTGTTGTATTGGTTTTTGATGATTAAATTAACAAACGAACATTTGTAAAATAATTCATAAAAAAAATTATAAATAGCAAAGCCAATCTTCAAATAAACAAAAAATTATGTCTTTCATGCAAAATTATTTATGTTCAAAAGGTTTTTGCCCTGGAAATTATAATACTTTAATTAAAATTTGATCACGAAAAATGTAGAATAAGAATTTTGAAAAAAGCTAGGTGCTGCTTTTAAGTTTTCTTTTAATCCTTTAGGGATTTTTTTTTTCATATTTTGAGATGCTGGAAAAATTCAACAATGTATGTAGCAGACGAAAATTTTTACAACTTCCGTTTTTATTTTATTTATATTTTATTTAAGGAGTTAAACAAGTTTTGTCGTGTCAACAGTTACAATCATATCCCTTTTTTTCAAGCTTGAGTAAACTTAAACATGTTATCATCCAACCCGAGACGGGAGGCATATTTTTTTTCTCACAAACAATAGTGCCAATTGTGAACTTTTGAGTGAACATTGTTGACTTTTCTTGGAAATGTGTTCGTGTTTTTAAGATGATCAGAAAACAATGCAACACCACCCTCAACTTTTTTTTGCCCAGTAAAACCCCACTCTTTTTTTTTGGTGGAGGAGACTTTTGACTTCCAGAAAAGTTTAGTTTAAAATGAGGGTGGATGGAAAAGAATAAAAGAGTATTGTGAGATCCGCCGACGTTTCTCGTTGTTCCAGGATATCCGTCTTTCCGTTTTTTTGTTGTTGGGATGGCCCACATTAAATTTAAAAAAACTTAGAAAAAATGACGAATGAGTTCTTAGAAACAAATAAATGTTTGTTTCTTTAGTTTTCAGTTCAAAATTAAGTCAGTCCAGTCATAAGCTTCCTTTTTTTTGAGTGAAAATGAAAACATGAACATGATGACCTAAAAAGTTACTAAAAATATCTATCTTTCGTCTATGTATTTCTTAGAAATATATTTATAGTTCGCAATTGACTGTTGTGTTGCTAAATTTAAAATTTAAAAGAAATAAAATAAAAGTTTCAAAAAAAACGCGACAAAGTTTATTTTTATATTTTTTTTGTTGTTGCGTCATCTTGTTTTTTTTTGTTTTCTGTTTCGTAATGTAGTGTAACAACTATCGATGGCATTCTTTTTCTGTTCTTTTTTTTCTTGAAGTACATCTTTGTATTTTTTCTTATGGGATTGTTTGTCAAATTCCTGGGCGAATCATAAACAAATAAAAAATAATTTTAAGTAATTATTAAAAGTAAATAAGCCATTTTAATCTTTTTTTGATAATTTTGAATTTTGGTTTTATCAAGAAAGAAAAAACACTAAAATTTATGCCCAGAAATTTTTTTTCATGGAGGAATTCAATGTAATTTCAAAGAATACTGACTTACTTAGAGCTAAAACTTGTCATAGAAAGCTTTAATATTATTCGTAGTTTCAAAATAACCAAGTTTAATATGTTCCAAAAAGGCATTCATGCAACTGAAAAGGAAAAACCAATCCAAATTTTTTATCGTAAACTCATTCTATTCCATGAAACATTCATTTTGTTTACTTTTATATTTCTCGAGAAAAAAATCTAAATTCAAAAAAAATTTTAAAAACAGAAACTACACACATAACTTTTATTTTTCTTCGTGGTTTGCAACTTTTTATCTTCGAGGTTTATCAAGATTCAAAAAGTTTATCAGAATTCGAAGAATTTACGACAACAATGTGCCATTTTTAGAAAACATTTTTAACTGTGAGTTCTATTTTAAGGTTCACTGAGTTTTGAAACTTAATAAAATAAATAAAATAAAGTTATAAGAGAGGAACTCGCATCGGCTATTTATTTATTTTCTACGTTTTTACTCTTAATCTCCTTTGGGACAATTTCCTGCAATATTTATATTTTTTAAAGTTTCTTTCTTTTTCTTTTTTTGTCTGAGTGGACGACGCTCGTAAACATGAGTCTCTTTCTTTTCCTGCTTGAAATTAACTCATAAATAGGATAAATGTTTGTTTGTTGTTTATCGGGAAGTAGTTGTGGACGTAATTAATTTGTTTTGATACTTACTAATAAAACTTTTCTTTTTTTAGTGAAACTCTTTAGTTAGTATTTTATTTTTAGTGCCTCCCACAATTCCCAACTTTAGCTTAGGAAACGATAAAAAAAATTTAATTGTGTGGTTTTTTTTACTAATTTCTTGACCATTCCAATTTTGTTTACTAAATAACGTCATTTTTGTATTTTAAAGAAACCTATTCCTTTTTCGCCGAGAGAATCCCTGAAAAAAAAAACATAATTTCGAAAGAAATTTATTTATAATTTTGAGAATCATTCTTTTTTTTTGCAAAACTTTATTTTTACGCAAGTTTTTATAATTAAATATTGTCGGGTGAAGAGAGAGATAAATATTTTTTTCTAAATCTTTAAAAAGAAGCACGTTACTCACTCAAAGTTTCGATGAGTGACTTTCTCAAAGTTGTTTAAAATTAAAATTTAAAAAAATGAAATGTTTATAAATTTCGCAACAATCGTTTGTGTCATCTCATCGTCTTCAGAAATATTATAATTGTTTAAAAAAAAGTTTAAACTTTTATGCCACTTTGTTTGTTACTGTATTTTTTTGTGTTTGCCACTTTAGGACGTTATTTTTTTTTATTTTGTCACTCATAATTCGTTTTCTAAAACTTTAAACATTAATCGGGATATTATATTTATTTTACAAACTGTCGTCGGTGTCTGTCTCTGACCACTATTTTGTTATTTATTAATTTATGAAGATAGCCTCTTTTTGATGGAAACGCATCATCTTTCATTTCCTTGTCTGTCTCATTGAAACTTCTCAAAATATTATAAATATAATAATTAAAGTTTAATCGTCGTCGTCTCTTATTAACATCATCATTTTTTTCTTGCTTCGGAAAAGCAAATTGTCAATTTTTTTTGGAAATGCAAAGAATGTTTATTTTTATTTTGCCGTCCAAAGAATGAAAGAAACATTTTTTAAGGAGCGACGACAATTTCCGTTTAATTCATCCATGGATAATAATGTGCAAGAAAAGTGTCTAACTTAAAATAAGAAAAAAATTGATCTTTGCTTTCCTCTTCTTTCGCCTTCTGAGACCGCCAAATTTGATGGCACAACCAACTTTTTTTCTTTTTATTTTGAGAATCGATAATTTTAAAAGAAAATTAATTGACTATACATATAAAATTTTTATTGCAAAACTGTAAGAATCAAACTATTTTTGTGACAAAAAGGTTTTATAAAAATTACGAAGTAATTAATTTTAAATAAACTTTTAAAAGTTAGCTCTTTGCCACACTTTTTTTTGCTAAAATTTTGGCAACAAAAATAAGCAAACAAATAATAGTAGTGATTTTTAACCTTTCCTCGATCATTAATTTATAAATTATTTACATTCAAAAAACTTTTTTTTCTTATTCTTTATTTTTTCTTTACTTATTGAACCGAAAAGAAAAGCACCACAAAAAAATGGTTTTAAACTTTCTTTAATATTTTAATTATTTATGCTTCATTAAATGATATAAACTAAATGTTTGCTTTTTTTTGTTTTTATTTTTCTTCCTCCTTTTTATTATTTTTCGATGCAGTCAACTAAAAAAAAGACAAAGTATTTTTTTTAAAGTTGTTTTTGCCAATATTATTATATATTATTATACTCTAAATTTGTCATTCATGCAACCACAAACCATTGAAATTTTTTTGGGAGAAAAAACGTAATCGTAGTCGCCACAATCATGCCAGGTCAGTCACAAGGTGTGGCAAACCTATTCTAAGCAACAATATAAAAAAATCTTTTATTTTCGTTTCACTTATTTTTTTGCAAATAATAAAAATAATAAAAAAAAGCTACGAAATTTTTAACTTTTTTAACTATACATATATCAAAAAAGTTTTATTTTATTTTGTCGTCCATTGTTTTGTTTAAAAAAAAGTAAACTTTAAACCTGTGAAAAAAAAAGGAAAATGAAAAGCATGACGTCGGTGGAAAAACACGCCACTCTGTAACTGAAAAAATCTTTTACAAATAGTTTTTATTTAATTTTTTCTTACAAATTTTTATGTTCGAAAAATTTGGAAAACATAAAACTCAAAACAAATATTTTTTCTTTAATTGCTTAGGAAAAAAGGTTTTTGAGGTTTCAAACAACTTCTTTTTTTTGTGAAGTCAGAAATGAAAAAGTGATGGCTAAAAGTTTTTATTTTTCGTGAGCTTTGAGGAGCTGATGATAATGACAACATCGTCTGCTTCTTTTACACAAATATTTTTTTAGTTCTTGAATTTTTCTCGTCATCGTTTTTCTTTGTCCATTAATTTAGAATTACAAAATTTTCTAAAGCCTCCGTGATAATTTCATTGCTTTTTGAGTTTACTATTTTTTTTAAAGCTTTTTTTATGAAAAATATTTTTTTATTTTTCGTGTAAAAAAAACCTCGGTCAACTTTTTTGAAACTTTTCATTTTTTTTGATGACGGAATCAAACTCGAGCTTGCCTTCTTGCCGAATGACAAAAATAATATTCCCGAAAACTAACTTGTTTATTTTTATTTTATTTTTTCGTGTTTTCAAATTTTTGTGCTCCCCACAATTTTTTTCTTGGAAATGCCCAGTTTTTAAAACTTTATATTCTATTTTTTTATGTATGTTTAATCATCCAGAATGGTTCTTTATAATTTTTTTTCTCGAGATTTATTTTTTTGCCTTCGCTTTTCTTTATTGCCTCTTAGCTTTTGAATTTTATTGGAAGAAAATTATTTTCTTTTTAAAAGAAATCATTATTCCACCGATCATTGGTTTGCTAACTAAAAATCTTTGAATTGTAATGGTTTACTCTTATTTTTCTTCTTCTTTTGTTTGAAGAGTTTTTGTTTTTCTTTTTAAAGTGTTAGGTGCATTTTTTACATGTCATTTTTTTGTGTCAGCCGAGTGTTACTGTAGTTAAAGAACTTCTCTAAAAGCTTCTATGAGTTTCCAATTTTTTTAAAAGCCTCTCGCTTAATATATTTCGAGCTTTTTTTTAAACTGATTTCTTTATTTTACGGGTTTTCATTTTGTTGGAAACATGAAAGGTTTCACTCACAAATAGCCTCTGTGGTTCTATCAAACGCTTGTTTAAAAACAAAAAAAGCTTTTTGTGAACTTTTTTATTACTTCTTTTAAATTTATTATTTTCTTTTTGCCTATCGTAGTTCCCTTATTTCTCTTTCCTTGTTTTTTGTAGCCTATTACGTTAGAGATTTTATCTGCATTTCCTCCTTCAAAAAAAAAGACCAAGTTCAAACATTGGCCAAATTTTCACATTTTTAATGTGTTTTCATGTTCTTAATTTTGTTTATTATTTACCTACAAAATAATGAGCACGAATGACCACAAAAATAAATATCTTGAGGTTCCATTCATCGTAATAAAACATTTATTTATTTTGGTTTTTTCAATCAAACTCAATTTTTCCATTTTCAAATTTAAATTTTTCACGTATTTTTTTAAATTTGCCCTTTTTTTAAATCTATCTGGAACGTCACCTTCCAAACCTCGAGGGTTTTAAATTAGTCTTTTTTATACACTTTTAATTTTTTTAAATTATAACTTTCTTTGAATTATAATAACTTTTCGACTCAAACAAAAAAAAATATGCGTTTAATGTTTGTTGCTCTGTCATTTCAGGTTTTTATCAAACAAACAAAAAAAGGAAGGAAAAAAAGGTTTTATCAACTGGAATAATTAAGGAAGTAGGGAACAAAGAAAGAAAAAAAATTGGAAGAAGGGTTGCATAAATTGACCGAAAAACGCCCTCAAAAAAAAATTAAAAATTTCTTATTTAAGAGAGGGTGGAAAGAAAGTCACATAATACAATTTTTGTTGATCTTACTGTAATTGAATCTAGCTAGGTTTTGAAGTTCCGGAACTTCCAAAATAAATAATCGCGATTTTTAATTAAAAAATAATAATACCGTAACCAATGCGAATTTCTTACACACTGTCTGTCTCTACGCGAAAATTTAAGATTAAAGAGCAAAAAAAAATTTTTTCCTTAAAACTTTGACTGATTTCTTTCTATGTACATTTTTTACACTACTTTAATTTTGATTTAATTTATCTCTTTGTGTTTTGAATTCTGTTCTTATTTTTTTAGCATCGAAAATCTTTCCACAAGCAAAAGATTAAAAAATTTTTTAAATTAAAATAGAAAGTCAATTTTTACGAAAGCAAAAAAAAACGTAGGAATAAAGTTTGTAAAAATAACAAGCAAACAACGACCTCCGTCAGACTTTCAAAAAGTTATAACATCGTTATCTTTAGCTCTCTTTTAATCCTTTATTTTTTTATGAATGAAAAAGCTTTTTTTTTAAATGTATTCAAAAGAGAGAGGTCTCCAAAATGATGATGCTTACTGCGCGTAAATTAAATTAAAATCGTCGAAGAAATAATTTTTCATTCATAAAAAAATAAAAAATTTTTGAAGATGAAAAAAATATTTGCGGAGTTGGAAATATTTTCACGGATATTTTTTTTGAATGAAAAAAGTAAAAAAGATTTTGCAAAAAATTAACGCAATGCAACAAAGTTCAAACAACATCAAACCAAACCTTCTTTTTTTTATTTTGATGAGTAGAATTTTTACGGTAATAACATGACGAAATTTTTTTTATTTTTTATTATTATAAAAATTGCATAGTTTTCAAGTTCTGAAGTTTGACCCTTGAATAAAATGGAAATTTATTAAATCTTTCGATAAATTTTGTCATTTAAGTTAATTTCTTTTTCCTTAATTTTAATTTTTTGATTTGTTGTAGTGATCAGCTTTTTTTTAATCAGGAAATTTTATTTATTAATTTTGCTATCAAAAAGAAAAATAAATAAGTGTTTCATTAAAAAAGTTAAAAGAAATTTTTTTTAATAATACAGAAAAAAAAATAGTTTTGATTTCTTAGAAAAACTTTTTTTTAAATTTGTAAAAAAATCTTTGAATCTTCAACAAAATTTTAAGCTTTCTTCCTTCTTATCTTTTTTTTTAAAGACTATAAAACGAAGTCCAAAATTTTTTTCTTCGCATTTCTTTATTTATTTAATGTTACCGTATCTACTGGGCATTCTACGTAGCTAATACATACAAATATATGTTTTTTTTCTTCGTTAATCTCTCCCCACTCCAGATGGATGTTAATTTTAATTTTAATTTTTTTTTATTTCCTTATAAACAACATTTTATAATATGATTATGCAATGCAGCGAAAATGAAAACACACAAAAATAGCTTGGTTGATTCCACTATTTTTTTTAACCCTTTTTTTCTTATTTTGAATTTAAATTTTCTTGGAAAATCTTTTAATAGTCATTGTTATTGTTGACTGACGTTCGTTACCGTATTTTTCGATTTTAACCTCAAAAAAAATATTTATCATAATTTTTTCTTTATTCTCATTTGGGAATTTAAATTCCTGGAAAACATGTGTAGTAAAAAAAACGAATAATAATAACTGCTTGAATTTTAAACATTTATTTTTTTATTTTTTAAAGAAACAAACAACAAACTAAATTTAGCTTGTTTCTATTTTTGACTTATTTTATGTATGTTTAACTCATCAAAAAAAATATATTTATAAATAACGTCACACATTCATTTGCATTTTAATTTTGCATGAAAGAATTAATGAATGACGACGGTGCAAAAGCAGAAGCAAATTGCAGAGAAAAAAAATTATTATTTACTTCTTTTTTTTTGTTCTTGGTGATCAGACAAGTTTTCTTTTTGTTTTTGAGTTTAAAAAAACAAAAAAGCGGAAGTTTGCTTTTCGGTCATTAAAGAATAAAAAGAGGGAAATTTTTGAAGATGGCAAATTCAAAAGATTTGCTTTTTGACCTACAAAAAATAAAAATCTCCGTGAATAGGAACCATTTGGTTTTGGAATTTTGTTTTTCATAGTTTATTACACCAAGAAAATCATTTCCAATCCTTTCTAATGATAATTTTTTTCTAAAACTATAGTAGCGTCCTTTGAATTTTTGGCTTCTCACCTTTGAGCTTTATTATTCCCATCTAATTGTCAGACGACGATACACGACAATTAAAACTTTTACTTTTCGATGA
The DNA here is from genome assembly GCA_028622995.1 of Panagrolaimus kolymaensis. Lineage (NCBI taxonomy): Eukaryota > Metazoa > Nematoda > Chromadorea > Rhabditida > Panagrolaimidae > Panagrolaimus > Panagrolaimus kolymaensis. The sequence continues at coordinate 626,898 of JAJQJQ010000068.1, forward strand.
CAAATTTTTTCTGACTACGTAATATCTCTATTTTCGATTCTTCTTCTTTAAAAAACAACCGTAAATTCATTTTTACTTATTTGTTTTGTTGTTTTTTTTTTGTTGACACCTTTAAAAAAATGGATGGCAACAACATACATTAACGACGACGTACTTATGTTAGTTAGAAACTTTAATCTTTTAATAAGCTTCCGTTAATTATTTTTTTACAAGGATTTAAATATTATAAAAAGGATTTATTTGACGTCGTCTCCAAAAAAATGTGTTGCGAAGAATTTCCAAATAAGATAGTGAATGATACATTCCTGAATTTTACGTGTGCCTTGAGGATGGTTAGGAGGTGTTTATAAGAATAAAAAATAGATTAGGAAGCGCAGTATAAAAATGGAGGAGTAAAAAAGATTTAAAATGTTACTGTAGTTAACCGACGTTGGTCTTTTTAGTCACTTTCTAAAAATTATAATTTAATTCTTCATTTTAGTTATATTTTTTTAACGGTATTGTAATTTTCTTGTAAAAAAAAAACTAAAAATGAATAAATTAAAATAATTTTATTTTATTTTATTTTCCTAAATTAATGGGCTTTTTTAAAGTTCAAATACTCGACATTTTCTTTGCTCTTTTCTTAAAATTATTTTCAACTATCCAACCTTTTTTAAGAGCTTAGAGAGTTTTTTGGGACTTTTTGGTTTGATCAAAAAAAGAAAGGATTGTTTTCACCTTGGTCTTTTTTGTTCTTTTAAAAAATGATTCGAATGTTCAGAAACATGTGTCCTTTTTGCCTCCCTAATGGTCTAGTGGTTAGGATTTCTGGTTTTCACCCAGGCGGCCGGGGTTCGATTCCCCGTTAGGGAAGTTATCTTTTTGCTTTTTTTCTTCATAAAAATTTCCAAGTAACAAGTAATTTACTTTTTGCAAATCAAAAGACGTGTTTAAATTGTTTATTACTTTTTACTTTCTTTTTTTCGTCACTAATCGCAACATCATACTTTTCGACACGTTTGCATATTTTAAAGTTAAATCCAACAACAAACATTCTCATTTAACCCGAGTAAATTTTAAAAGCTCACGTTTATAAACAAACAAAAAAAGGGTTTAATTCACCTAAAAATAAATAATAAATAATAAATAATAATTTTTAAATATGAAATTAATAATAATAGAAAATGTGAGGGTTCGTTGCTGTAATAAAAATAATTAGGTCCAAATGATTATTATTATTTTTTTGTAATTTCTTTGTTCGGCATAATCGCTTGCTTTTTATAACATAGAACTTTGTTGAATGTAGCCATTAAAATTTATTATTTAACGCTTCCGATAATAAAAAATAAGAAAAAACAAAAAACAAGAACTTTTCAAAATATAAAAAAAAAATTATGCGGATTTTTTACTTAATTTTTCGTTGCTTTTATGAGTCGTCTTTGCAAAACTATAAAAAACAAAGGTTAAAAACAAAAAACACAAAACAATGCAAAAGAATTACAAGGGTTTTTGAAAGTTCAAACTTCAAAACTCTTTCTTTCAACTTTCAATTTTATTCGAAACATTTTTAGCTCAAAATTTGCGTCACATTTTCCGGTTTCATTGAGAAATGAAAAAAAGAGGTTCCATTAAAAAAATTGGAACAAAGCCTTAAATATGAAAAGAAAATATGCTACCATTATGCAAGGAGAAGGTAGCTAGCTATCTTTAGAATAAAAACATTTATCCTTGTTCGAATTTTGAACAAGTACATTTATTTTTTTTGGTTGGTGACACTCGCTTGAGATGGAGAAAAAAAGTGTCTTTTTTGGGTTTAAAAGAAATTTTGGTTTCATGGAGGAAAGAGTTTCACCAAATAAAATAAAGTTATTAAATTTCAGAGATCTCATTTTTTTGAATAATAAAAATTTTTTTGTAGCCCTATAGCTTTTAATATTTTGTTTTCTTGTGTTGTTAGCATAATAACATTTTAAAGTGGTTTTTAATTTTACTATAATTGAAAGCTTACCAATTGAGGCCATATTTTTCTGCAATTATAGCATAGTTACTTAACCCTTCTAAAATTTTTTAATAGCTTTTTAATCATAAAGAAATTTTTGGTAATTTTAGTAATTGTTTTTTTTTTTTTTGCAAATTATTATTGTTATTATTATTAGTATTTTTTGACGCAAAAAGTATTAAATTTAAAAGCGCTTTTTTAATTTAAAAGCTTTTTTGTTTGTTATTATTTTGAGTTGCATTTTAAAACTACATAAATAATGTAATATCGTAATAAGACGTCGTTGATTAGGGGATTCCCCAAAAGTTATTTTCTATTTTGCAATTATTTGTTATTATTTTTTGGCACAAAAAACAAAAAAAAAGCTTTTAATCTTTATTTTATTTTTTTCTTTGTTTTTAATGGCCAATATTTGTTATAAAAGTAATATTGCGATAAGACGATAATGATGACCTTCCCATATAAAAAATAATAATTTAAAATTTATTTTAAAATTATTTTAAAATTATTTAAAAATTATTTAAAGACTTTTTGAATCATTTTTCAGACCTGCTTCCCCTCATTTTTTAAATTATTATACTTTTTGTCCCAGAATAGTTTAATAATTGCTACAAAAAAAATTTAATAAAATCGGAATCACTTTTATTTAAATTTTCACTTCAATCATTTTTAATTTTTGCTTAAATTTTTTATATAAAAACAAATTTTAAAACGTTTCTAATAATTAGTTGTTTAATTTTTTTCAGTAATTTTTATTTTCATAAAGTTTTTTCTAGTGAATTTAATAATATTCACTGAATCATCTCCCAAACCAACCCTGTAAGCCAACCGTCATTTTCGACGGTTACCACCGTCTTTTGACGGTTTTGACCGTCAATTTTTTTTTTCCAAAAACTCAAGATTATTGATAAATAAGCTATGGAGATTATTGCTGCTCTATTTTTTATAGTTGAAACCTATTTCAGAGCCTGACGGTCTCCACCGTCAACTGACGGTCGCCACCGTCAAGAGACGGTTGAAACCGACGATGCGCATTTTAGTTATGAATTTTTTTTTAAGGTTTCAAAATGATTTTTAACATTGAAAAAATATTATAAAAGCTAATTTCAAGCAATGATTAACGAGTTTTTTCCAATTCAATTCATTATTAATATCAAAAATGCACAAAAAATGTGAAATACATGTAAATTTTTTTTCTGTTTTTGTTTATTATTTTATTTTTATTTTTTTAATGCAAGATTATTTTGAACATATAAAAATGAAATACAAATATATATTATTTTTAGATTATAATATTGTTTTACCATCATTAAAAAACAAAAAATTGTTATTATAAATATGTATGTATGAGAAATATTTAAAAAATTTAAGAGTTTGGAGAAAGTTTAACTTAAAAAACCATTAGAAAATAATTATAACAATGTTTAAACGTCCATAACTTCAGGTTCTTCTTCTTCAATTATAACAGGCAAAAAAGGAGCATACTTTTTTTTAAATTTTTCCATATTCTTCATCTTTATCAACATACTCACAGTTTCTGGTGATAAAGATCCACGTAACTTCGTCGCGGTCCTTCCCAATAAAGAAAAAACCCTTTCGCTTGCGGCACTGCTTGTGATGCACAGAACTTTTCTAGCTAGGATAGCAATATGAGGAAATACTTTAGCGTTTGCTTTCCAAAATTCAATTGCGTCGGCATAATTGTAAACAATGCTGTTTGATCTCAAGTCAAGGTAGTTCTCAACCTCAACATCGGTTGGATAAGTTACAATTGTTTGTCGATGCTGAGTAAAAGGGGAAGGAGGAGCCGCTGCATATGGATCTTCTACCGATTCATCATTGCTAACTTTATGAACCCATTTCTTTAAAGTTTCTATGGCCTGTAAAACATTTATTATTCCTATCAAAATTTATTATAATATAGTTTACCGAAGGGATAGAAATTTGTGGAATTTCAAGAATCTTATCTTTGTTTAGTGGATCGAGCAGCAAACCCAAAATATAGTAGTCAGATTTTGCAAATAATGTTAATTGATAATCAACGACTTTCAAAGCAGCTTGGGCCATCGCTTTTCGATCAGCATTATCATCTTCAATTTGGTCGACAAAAAATTGTCTTAAACGATAATATTCAATATAGACTTTGTTTATTGTTGGAGAAGTTTCAGACTAAAATTTTAGTTATATGAAAAATTCAGAATGAACATAGGGAAGTAAGTAAAAGACATACTTGGAAAAGAGTAACTGCGTCTTTAATCGGTTCTAACAATTCTGTATATGATTTTAAAAGAGGCAAGGTTGAACGATATTCTTGAAGTGCTTCTCGATAAACATATCGACCATTAGCAGAATAGCTATAAAGTTTAGTATTAATTAAATCCATTTGTTGTTGATTTAATTTGGTTAAGCTTTCTATTGAGCGGAAACGGGACAACCAGCGGGTTTCAGTGAATTTGAATAAAGAGCCACCAGCTTTTGATATTTTGTTTTTTAACCAAGGTCGAGAGCTAAAATAACAAAAATAAATAAATATTAAATAGCTTTTATGATGGCTTACTTCACTCCCTTGATTATTTTCATTGACATATCCAATTTTTTTTCAATTAATGTTAATCTTTCACGAGTAGTAACATCTAATTGAAATTCTGCTGGCAAGTAGTTATTTTTATATGGGCATACGGCCCTTTTGCTGAGTAAGTTCAACAAATGGCAAGTATCATTCAAACGAGTGTATTCATTCAATGCTCTTACGATATTACTTCCCTGATCACTCGTAATTACAATATTATTCTTTAAAAGTTCCAAAGTAATGCCATGTTTTTCTAAAGTCTGAGTTAAGTCATCCAAGACTTCATGACTTTCTGTGGTTTCGGCAGAAAATTCATGAAAATCCAAAATCCAATTTTCAATTTGCCTACAATTCAAAAATCAATAATTTATGTTAAAGAATAAAAGAAGAATATTTACCAATCTTCTGTAGTAAAATGGATTGTAACTACAAAATACTGAGAACCTTTGGTACCGAAGTCAAGCGTCAATGCAGCTCCAAATTTTTTAACATGATCAAGGATATGCTTTGAAAATTGGGGTTCCATTGTTTTGACAAAAGCTTTGCAATAATTTTTAACAGTTTGCCTGGAAGGAATAAAGCCCAAAATTGATGGATCGTTAGCAGGGATCACTTTGTTACGTGCACAAGAAATACCATAATCAAAACTGCAAAAAAAAATTTAAAATTTTAGTAAAATATTGGATTGTTTACCCTTCGCGATATATGCTTTCCATCAAGTTTTTAAGCCCATTATGTTCAACTGTGGAAAATGGGACAACGTCAGTTGCAACCATAAAAGATAATAACTCTGTTAGTTTTAACTTTAAATGAGCTGGCGGTTCAACATCTTCTTGATTTTGATTTTGGTGTACATTTTTTTCATGCGAGCTTTAAAAAATTTGTTATAAAAATTTAAGCTATAGTTCATTTTTCACCCACTTTTTTTTAATACATATTCATTTTATGAGTTTAGATTAATAAATGCCAAATTATAAAAAAGTTTAATCTAATTTTTATATGTAGAGCCTTTTAAAAAAAACGTAAAAAAATAAATAACAATAAGACAGTAATGAACTCAAAAAAAAGTATTAAAAAAAGTTGGCGCTAAAACGATTGAACCAAGCCCTTTTTAATGTATGCGACTTACTATAAAGTTTGACGACTGGTAATAGTTGCGGCAAAAATATACTTGCATTTAACACACGTTACCGCGGCTTCTTCCTTTGTTTCCTTATAAACAATTTTTTGACATCCAGCATATATTTTTTCTCCGAGTTCAAGGATTCCATTACGAAGCGCTTGCAAAATTTCATTTCTATCGATCGATGTAAGTTTACCTTCGTAAACTTTATTTCGGCTCCCAGGAGTAAGGCTCATTTTAGTTTACCACAATTTTAAAGCAAAATTCATTTACCAAGAATTACTAAATATAAAAAATCAAAAAATGGCTTTTTTGGCTTTTATAAACAATCGTTATATGCTATTTCGAACAAAATTTATAAAAAGTCATGCTGTCATATGTCGATGCCCTTTTCGAAGGTTGTTTACAACTTTTAAGAAATTTTATCTTATGTTGATTTTCATTCTAGAAAGAAAAATATCGAAAAATATTTGGTGTTTTATTTTGTCGGCGACTTTTCTTTTGCACAAAAAAAGGATGTGGATAAACATTTTTGTTTTTCGTCTTATTTATTATTTTCCTTGAAAACTTTTTAAAAGAAAAAAAAACCTTTTAAAGATCCTTCGACATTTTGATGATATTTATATAGAAGTAAACATGTGGCATAAGGAAAGTGGCGTAATTTTTCGGTCGTTTATATTTCATTTTTATATGTTCAAAATAATCTTGCATTAAAAAAATAAAAATAAAATAATAAACAAAAACAGAAAAAAAATTTACATGTATTTCACATTTTTTGTGCATTTTTGATATTAATAATGAATTGAATTGGAAAAAACTCGTTAATCATTGCTTGAAATTAGCTTTTATAATATTTTTTCAATGTTAAAAATCATTTTGAAACCTTAAAAAAAAATTCATAACTAAAATGCGCATCGTCGGTTTCAACCGTCTCTTGACGGTGGCGACCGTCAGTTGACGGTGGAGACCGTCAGGCTCTGAAATAGGTTTCAACTATAAAAAATAGAGCAGCAATAATCTCCATAGCTTATTTATCAATAATCTTGAGTTTTTGGAAAAAAAAAATTGACGGTCAAAACCGTCAAAAGACGGTGGTAACCGTCGAAAATGACGGTTGGCTTACAGGGTTGACAACAACAATTCCAACAACATCAACAACAGCAGAACCTACATTCACAAGTATGTTACAAATAAGGTTTTTTTTATCCCAAAGTTTGAGATTAGAAACTTAATCAGTGGCATCTCATTCCTTATTAGCAGCTTTGGAAGCTTAGTTTTTTCTTTTTATTTTCCTTATTACCGTAAGCACCAATGCTTGTCCCATTTACACTTAATTGCAAAACCCATTAAATTGAGTTTTTTTTTTGCAAGTCTAATAGCTTTGAAAACAATGACAAAATATCTTTTGGAGTATGGATATTAGTAAGCTTATAGGCCATGGAAGGGTTTATTAACTTTTTTGGAATGGGTTTAATGGCTTACGTATTGCTTTAGTAAGCTTCTGCCATCTCAAAGTTTAATTTACCATACCTCCTTGGCTTAATGTCGATTTTCTGCAAATGTGATTCAAGCATATTTTTTTTTTGCAAACCTTTTTTTCTTCAACCTTTGTTTACTCTTTTTAAACTTTTTCAGGTTGAACTTCCACATCATCAGCAACATCAACATCAACAACAACCATCATCGTCAATGTTTCCACAACCTCCATCATCATCGTCTCAACAGCAACCACCACCACCGCCATCTCAACCAATTGAACTTCAAATGTATCAACCAAATCCAAATTTGCCTTCACATTTATCTAAAATACCTATAGAATTTCCTGGTCCTGGTCCAGGACCTGATGCTGAATCAACGTTGAAAAATGAATGGAATGAAAAGATTATGCGTCTTATACCTCGACCATTATTTCATCCAAATTTATTAGAAAATTTATCAAACAAATCTGTTGGATTTTTATGTGGTGTTGGAAAAGATATCGTCCAAGAATTGGCTATTCGTTTAGTATCTCTCACAAATGTAAGTTTCATCACTTTTGTTTGAATCATGTTGTAATACTTGGGTTTTCAGATATTCAAAATACCAAATTGGAAGATTTCTGCCTTTGCTGAAGTTGAACTCATTCTATCATATAATAAATTTCTTATGGAAAAGATACGTGAAATTCGAGCTTATGTTGATCGCAAAACTCTCAATAATCAAAAATTATCCACGAATGATTTCATTGAACTTATGGCTCTTCCAATTCCACCTAAAGCTCCAAAGCATGTTGAAGAACTTCGATCAACTTATAAAGAAAATGAAAAATTCCTTCTTCGTGTTAGTAATGCATTTAAAAAGGTTGAATGGTTGGGGGAAAATGCTGATCCTCGAAATGCTGCATTATGTTTGAAAGATGAAGTGGCACGAATTACGGCTGTTGAAGAAGTTCGAAAGCAAGTATCATCAACATCAATTGGACAAAAGAAACCTTGAGCTCTTTTATGTACCTATGTTTTGTTATTGTATTTATAATCTTTTGTTGTTGTTAAATAAATGTTTGAAATATTCGGTTTACCAAACTCATTGGGCATAGTTGTCTTGCCTTTTTGACTATGTAACAACTAGCTTTGAGAAAACCGGAAAAGCAACTTGAGTTGCTAAAAAATATATGTTCCCTTATTTTTGCATAAAAAACATCCAACAAGCATACTGTAGTTAGTTAGCCGCGCATGTTTTGGAAATTGTTTGTTTGTTTAAATATAATTGAATAAAGTGGTTTATCTTTTGTTTCTTTGATTACAATTAGTTGATCATCACAAACTCTTTACAATCATTACCGCTAAGCAATATCCACATATCGAATCATTATTTAGGTTGGCTGAAGTAAACCATTCATGTAAAGCAACAACAAGCATTTCACTTGCAGCATTCATTTGGCCTCCTTTTTTTTTGCTTATGAGCAGTGTTCTGTCTTTTGAGGTACGGTCGCCCCGCTTGCACGGAAACTTTCCGTGCAAGCAAGACGACCGTACCTCAAAAGGCAAAACACTGCTTATGAGGGAGAGCTACGTGTGATGGCGTTCCTTTTTATCCATCTCTGGTAAGTAAAAATATGTTTGTAATCATCGAAGTAAATAAAAATGATTGATAATTATCAAACATAACGCAGTGAAAGTTTGGTCAAATAAGTTTATGTTTGTGAAGATTAAAAGTGATTTTTTCTTAAATTTGCATATGCATTTGCTTGTAGTTTCATACTCTCTTTTAATACTGTCTTTGCTCTTTTTATTGATACTATTGAGGAATGCTCCTATTTCTTAATTCGCTTTTTAGGTTTTTGACCATCACATTAAGATTTATAGGGGAAATGATAGTTGCTTCATTTGAATGATAAAAAGAAACATGTTCATGATTGAGAAGAAAAAAGGTTTTGGTAAAGTTTCTTGCTATGTAAATTTGCTCATAATCGTCAAACATATTTACGAATAACAGGAATCAAATTAAATGCAACTAAATTTATCATCGGTTAATCCATTTTGAACAAAGATAAATTATTTTTAGCAAAAAATTTTCCATTGAAACAAGTTAAGAAGGTACATTTCTTTGATTATCTGCACCTTGATTTTTCTTCACCTTCTATCACTTTAGTTTTTGATGTAAGTGCCTTTCAAAAATAATGATCTTTGGTTGTTAGCTTGCTAATGGCCCCATTATCTTGATGAGATCTGTAGGCACTCCGCAAGGAAGCGCTTTGCTCAAAGGGATTGAATAAAATTTTGTAAATACCAGTTCGCTGGGGGCCCATTCCTTACTTCGGTAAAAAAAACTTATTCAAACTTCCTCGAAGAAGTGAGAATATTTTATAATGCAAAATAAATTTTGAAGAACGCATCTTTCGAATCAGATAATATCAATGCTTTTTTATTTCTTGCGGTTATCATAAAATATGTTTCATCAATTCATACAACTTTGGTCAAAAGGATTTATCTTACTATCTTGAATAATGAAAATTAAACTTCAGCTTTGACCATTGATCTCATTTTTTTTCCTTTTTGAAGCAGCAATGTTTTACAAGATTTATTTTATCCTTCGATTTCAATGAGCGCCTAAAGTAAATAAATGTTTGAAATATTTGGTGTACCAAACTTATTGGGCATAGTTGTTTTGCCTTCGTGATTATGTAATTAGCTTTGAGAAAGCCAGAAAAGCAACTTGAGAAGCTTAAAAATATATGATCCCTTGTTTTTGCATAAAAAACATCCAACAAGCATATTGTAGTTAGTTAGCCACGCACGTTTTGGAAATTGTTGATTGAGACAAACATAAACATAACAAAACTATTTTCCGCTCTTTAAAGAATTAAATGCAATCGAAAACAGAAAATACATAAACATGATAAACTTTATTTAAAATCTTATACAACATCAAATTAATCTCATAAAAATAATACAATTCTAAACAGTAACATTTTGCACTTCTCATACCATAGATACACGTTTCTCGTCATTTCTTTTCCTTTTCTTGTTTAGCTTCAGGTCCAGTTCGTTTAGTTGGTACAGTTTTTGCAGCAGAGTTTTTATATTTCCTAACATCATTCCTAAAATTTTAACCATTAACATTATCCATCGAACCAAAGAAACTTTACTTTGACATAGCAGCTTGATTTCGACAGCCTTTGCCACCTTCCCAAAATGCCGTATTAACTTTGATGAGATTTCCTTTACAATGTTTACAGGATTCATTTGAAAATGGTTGTTCGGTACTGCAGAGTCCACAAACCATACGATTAGACCGCTTCGTTTCGTGTTCTTTTTCATTTTCATCATGACAAGTATCACATGGATAAAGTTTGCCGCAGCATGGGAATCTGAAATAATAAGGTGCTTAAAAATGGTATGAAAAGTTAAAAAGCTGATTACCTAAACCATCGAAAGCTCTTTCCATAATGTTTGCAAGTTCCATTCTTCGGTAAAGGATTTCCAGGAGTAAGAATAATATCATCTTTGAGATTCTTTTTCTTAGGAACTTTAGTTGCATCACCTTTTTCACCATCTGGGATAGCATTAAATTGACCTTGAATTAATATTGAATCAATTGCAAATCGCATTTTAGCATTACATTGACGACACCATGAAAGAGAAGGAGTACCATATGGAAGAGTCTAAAAAAGTTAATGTAAGAAGAAAGCTATAAACTGGAAAATGTCAATCATACCTCAACATTAAAATCTTTTGAACAACTCATGCAAGCAACTTTGAGTGTTGATGAAAGCAAAATAACATCGACTGGTCTGCAACCTTTGGGATAAACATGGCCGAAAATGTTGGAGTTTTGATGACCAAGGACGGATTCGAATCTGAAAGATGAAACATAAGTAAAGCTTCAAATACAATGGAGTGACTTACTTGATACTTTGAATGGTGGAACACTTCTTACATTTCCAGCTTTGTTCTTTGCCAGTTGAAACATCAAAAAATTCTTGCGTTGCACATCGAAGACATCTTGCAGCTCCAGATAAACTTGAAAATGTAATAGTACCAATTGATTGTTCGGAATCTATCCAGTTTACAGCAATATTAAGTTGTGCAGATTTGGGTGCACTTTGAGCAGTTGTTCCTGAAGTTGATTCAGTGGCAGCTCCTTTAGTTTCACGTCTTTCAGCAGCACCTTCACTTCCATCACTTTCAGTATCATCATTGGAGGGTTCTTCGTTTTCTTTTTGAGTTTCATTTTCTTCAGCTCTCATAAGTGTTTCAGGTTTTGTCAATTCTCGATTCGGTTCTTCAGGATTTTCAAATACCGTAACTTTGATTCCACTTGCATGAGCATCTTGTAACCATTTAGTACGTTTTAAACCAACAATGAATAGTTCAAGAATATGCTTATCAACTTGTCGAATAAACCATTTACCAATAGGCTCAAAGGAATTTGCTTTGACATCAGCTTCATGTTTCTCCTATAAAAAAATGAACGATCAGTGAAAAGACGTTAAGAAACCCAAACCTTTAGAATATCGTTGAACTTCTTGATTAAATAAATTTGAAGAGGAGATGGCATTCCACCTTGTTCGATATCTAAAGAAACACCAGCAATAGGATGTTCAGGAGCAAATGTGAGAATAAAGGCAACAGTATTAACATCGAAAACCTAAACCACAATTATAAATTTCTTTTCTTTTATATCAGAAAGACCATACCCATTCAGGATTTGAAACTCTGTATGTAAACTTTACAGAAGTTTTACCATCTTCTGAATCAGTTACGGTTGTACCTGTGAAGCGTCGTTTGAAATAAAGGATTTCTGTTTGACGAGCATTCTTTTGTTCATTTGACCCAACATTTGATGACAGAAGAATGAGTCTTATAGGTTTGGTTGGAACGAAGCGACGATTAGTCGAAGGATTCAAAGGCTGAAAATGAAGAGAGTATGAAGAATGAATAAGAGATGGAAAGATATACCATATGAACAGCATGTTCTTCTAAAGTTTGAGGTTTTTCAGGCACGCTTGATTCTTGTTTTGCCTGAAATAAACAACATATAAGCTTCGTAATCAAAGGTAATTACTAAAACCAACTTCATCTTTAGCTTCTTTAGATTCATGTCGGAATCGGCATCGATCACCAAATTTGCAACGTCCACTTTCTTCAAAATTTTTACATATTTTGTTTGATACTTTCACATTGGAAGAAGTTGAAGGCTGAAAATAAAGCAAGGAAAGTTAGAATCGATCTTAAAGGAGAAAGACGAACCACGTGGACAGGTTGTTCAGCAACTTTTTGAAGTTCTTCTAATACGTTAGGTTCTTGTTTATCCTAAAACATAGAAAAGATAAGCTTTAGGATTGAAAGTTAACATCAAAACTAACCTCTTCATTTGCTTCTTTTGATTCATGTTGGAAACGACAATGATCACCAAATTTACATTCTCCATTTTCTTCAAAATATTTACACTTCTTCTTTGATGCACTGACCACTTTCGTAGATTCTCCATCATCATTAGCCTTTTCAGCTCGTTCAGCTTTAGCCTTTTTCAAATAGAATCTTCGACGAGCATTTTTTGGTTTTTCATGACCATTTTTTGAAGAAGACATCTTTGATTCATTGTTTTTTCCTTCACCAGCAGAAGCAGCGGTTTGACCATTAGATTCTTCAGGCATTTCTTTAGAAGTCTTTCACAAAAACTAAAAAACAAAATGGAAATAATGAATAATCAATTTCAATTTATGCGTTAAATAAAGTTCTTTGATTTTTGTTCCAATATTGCGCAATCTTGTGTCAAACAAAAAAATGTGAAAACAGCAAAGTTGTGTTTTTTTTTTGTTTTGATCATTTTGGCGGAGAGGATGCAAAAGGCCAGAAAATCGAAGTTACTCGAATGTCCAAAAAATACCTTATCAAAACATGTCATAACTCTAATAACAAACAAAAAAAATTTATTAAAATTCAAACAAACAAATACATAGTAACAAACAATGATCACAAAAGGGAAATAATAGTAAACAAAAAAATGGATAAACAAAGAAAGGTTGTTGTTGGAACAAAGAAGATTGATCATTCGTTATTCATCATAACAGCAAGCAGTGAATAAAAATGTTAAACCATTATGGATTTCAAAGAACTTTGTAATAATCGAATCTTCGACAATCATAGTTTCATCTTTTCGAGCTCCATCGATAAACTAAAAAAGTAAGGATACAAATAACAGAAAAGAAATATTGCAAACTTACAAGTGGATCGGCATTATGGAATGCGACTTCGAATTGAATATTTCCTGTGATGGTTGATGAGATATTGCTGAAAACACTTGATTTGAGGCAAAGAATATTTGCGTATGCATCACTCCAACACAAGCGTCCAAGATTAAATCGAATTTGTAAAAGGCGAAGTTTTGGAAAATGATCATTGATGAAAGATGAAAACCTTAAGATATTTGCGGTGTTGAAATCGAATGTGACATCTTTTCTTTCATAGAAATCCATAAATTCATAGTTATCTTGATAAATAACAAGTTCTTCAACATTACCAAATGATAAGCTAAAAAAAGGAAGGTGAATAGCTTCGAAAGGCGAAAAAGAACATACTGGTTTGGTTTCTTTCCAAGAAATGCATCGAAGCCAAGTTCAGTGAATACCAATTTACGACATGATCGAGGAAGTGCAGGAATTATCTAAAACGATGATCATAAAAGGTGATACAAGAAACTCGAAACAATCTTACAGCAAATGTTCTATGGCCACAATATTTAGCCATTTGAATGTTGTCATTTCTCGTCAATAGCGCTTTACATCTGTCATTGAAATGATTGGGATGATAGAGAACAAAGCTGTTAAATCCTAAAATAGTCTTGTTTAAATGTGCATAAAAAGTAAAAGTTAAAACTTACTTCCTTTAAGGAAATTTTCAAGATTCAACTTTTTGATATTTTCGAAACTTGGCCATTCACAGATCGCTAAGTTATCATTAATAGCCATAAAAGCATGTTGAAGAACAAATTTCAGGAAGGGATTAGTTAAGCTGAATTCGCAGCTGTTGATTTCTCCATCCTGAAATCCATAAATAAGCTTTACAAAAAAAGGTAAATCCACTTACATTATTACCAAAATAAAAGACAAATCTGAAATCATTGATGGTAACACTTTTGACACGACGAAAATTTTCCAATCCAACATCAAAAGTATATTTTCCAGAGAGCATAAAGTTCGATAATGATTCTTCTTGATGATAGCCTTGAGAATTGAAGATTGCTTCACGAAAAATTTCATTCAGAATATGTCGAGATAGAGACGACATCTTGTTAACCTAAAAAAATAATGTGCTGATTATAAGGTGAAGTAAAAATAAGAACAACCAATTTGAAAGAAAACGAAGAATGATAAGAAAAAAAAGGTAAACGAAAATTGAAACTTTTGCTTCTAACACTCAGGCAAATTCTACGATCATTTATCGTTGTAAGAAGCTACTTGGATTCAAAAAACTAAAATTGTTTGCATGCAAACTTTTGTTTCAGCATTCATTCATGCTAAAATTTCATTGCCTATTTTTGTGAACTCTTTCATTCATTTTTTAACGCTCTATTTTATATGGTAGCAACTAAGGCTGCGTTACCTTGATTTATTAATGGAAAATTTATGGTTTGCTGATGACTATAAACCTATTATGCTTCTTATAATAACAATTAAAGCCCAATAACAAAATGTTTATTTTTGAAATTATTACAAGTTCATGACAGTGCTTAGGTATACGAACTAATATCTCCCAATCTCCAACATAAAAAAGAAAAAATAAACTCACGTTTGTTGAAAGGAGTCGATCCTTCAGTTGATCAGCGAATATTCGATCTCTATCAGCGATAAACTTCTTGGACGAATCTTTTGGTGTTTCATTGATTGAAGCCTAAAATATATGTTTGTATTAATAAACATTAAAAAGAAAAACACGATTTACTACAACAAACCTCTGGAATTTTTTCAACAGGTTTATTCTCGATTGTTCGATCATCAGCTGCAGCATCCATGGAGCAATATGGAATCCAACTTTCTAATACAGATTCTTCAGAACTCGATGATAAAATGATGATATCATCATCATCAGGTAGAGGATGATGTTGGTTGTTGACTTGCGGTGGTGGAGGACGAATTTCATTCATGATGAGATTATAAGAAGCTCCTACAAAGAGATATAAAAAAATTAAATAAAGGTTTCGTAAAAAAAAAAATGGGAACGACGAAGACAATGAATGGCAAATAGGTAACACGTATGAACAAACAGAAAGCAATCAACGCATGTAAAAAGGATGAAGATAATAAGTACTTATTATAACGATCACGAAAGTTTCTCACAATCTTGAAGATGAAAAAAAAAGATTTTTTAGAAATTTAGGAAGTTTAGAAGAAAAAAAAAGGTTTTAGAATTTTTTTCTGACGTAACAGAATTTTTAGGTACGATCTCTGAACAACAGTAAAAACAATTTTTCGTGATGAGAACCAAAAAAATTGAATTTAAAAGACAGATCGTCAGCTTGAGATGTAAGCAAAAAACCCGTCACGCTTCTCATAGACACTTTTCAGCGGGTCTTTTAGATGTTTTGTTCATTGATTTTGTTTCTTTGTGTTGTTATTAGCTCATGGCTGCTACTTTGCTAATTCATATTGCCCTTCTTGTCCTTGATGTTCTTTCTCTTCAAAAATTAGGGATTTAAAAAGGTTGTATGCCTCTTCAAAAGTGTTAAAAAGATTATGTTTGAATTTGAATTATGCATAAAATTTCTCAATTCTCAAAAAAATGGCACAAAATCTTTAGTATTTACACCATCAATAAATTATTAATGTTTCATCTATCGCTTCTTTTATTTCTTCTTCATACATACATTTTTTTCATGAAATTTATTATTTTTGATTTTGAATTTATTTTATTTTTACAAACTTTCATTTTTTTTTATGTGGATTTTGTTTTCCACCAACAATGATACTTGACCGAATCGAAGGCGAGACAACACAAACCTTTTCTTTGTTGATGCAAATGTAAAACTCTTTTTTTTTTTTTGAGGACTATTCAATTTTTTTGACCATTCCCAACTACTTTTTTCTTTCTTTTTTTTTTTGAATTTACTGGTCTTCTCACATACAAAAAAAAATGTTAACTCAAAAGAAAAAACAGAAACCAAAAGTTATTTATTGTTTGGAAGACGACAAAAATTAGTTTGCTGGAAAAGTTTAACTTTTAAAAATATCTGTCGGCTGTGAGTTTTTTTGGGGAGAAATAATTATCATTTATTTTAATGGTTTTATTTATTTGTATTCTTTTTTTATATTCTGAATATTTATATTTAATTTTTGCTCAAGAATGTAAGTTGTTTAAAAAACCCTGGAAATTTTTTGTCAAATTTTTTTTTCTTCGATGCAGCCGAGTAAATTCCTTTACTAACTTTTTGCTTTCTTTTTTTCAGTATGGCCAAATGGAAAAATTCCTTTCATCATTGATAATTCCCTTAAAAATGATGCCCCTCAATTTTACGCTCTTTTAACCGCTAAATCTGAGCTTGAAAATCAATCCTGCATTAAATTTCATCCACGTAAATATGAAAATGATTATGTTCATTTTATAAATAATGGTGATCAAACTTTATGTTAGAATATATTTGATAAAGTTTCTGGGCCTAATCCAGTTAATGTTGGACCCGAATGTTTAGAGCCATTTAGAAATGAAAATGAAAATAATAATTATTTTTTTAATGACGAAATCGATGTTGAGCAACAACAACCTCAAGAAATAATAATATCTCAGCCATTTGGAGATTGTGATATCGCATATTTAAATGAATTGTATCAATGTGATATTAGCCAATATCCAATTACCGTAGATGAAAATGATTGTCCACAAGGAAGAAAATTTGGAAGAAAATTACGACCAATGAAAGGATTAGGATTTTCACCTAAAACTCTAAAAACCAAAAATACTCCGAAATGGCCTCCACCAAAACTTCCTCCAACTTGGGCCAATCGAATTACATCAACAAAACCAAAACCAAGACCAAGACCAAGGCCTCGACCTCGACCTCGGGTTACTGTAGCTCCAAGAATAATTCCCACCACTAAAAATATTCAACCCCAAATTGGAGGCGTAACTATTCCAGGCACGTGTAATTCAGCGTGTATGTATTTTGGAAATTTAACTCCATTTTATCGTTCCGTAAATGAAGATGTAACAGTGGCCAATCATTTTTACACTGAAAATCGATTAGAACAAAGTCAAATGACAGCTCGAGGATATATGACTTTATCAAATCTTGGTTTCATTGGTCAAACTCCCATTGATCCTGCGTGTGGATGTTTGAGGCCGCTGTATCGACTTTACAATGATTTATACAGTAATTTTTATTTTTTATAATTAAAATTTTATAGCGAATTAAATTTTTTTTAGAAGACACTTTGTTAACTGCTGAAGAAGAAGAAAAAACTCGAGCCACTATGTTTTTGGGTTATCGATTTGAGCGAACTATTGGGTATTGTACTTCCGAACCAGGATGTGGAGCTTATTTGCCTCTTTATCGACTTTATAATGCTTTTGTACATGGTAAATTTTCCTTAAATTTTTACTTTTCAAAAAATTCTTTTTAATAACTTTCAATAATTTCGAGTTAAAAATCCATAGAAATTTTTTTTCTTTCCAATACAAAATTTAAAAAAAAATTACGATATTTTTATTTTTTTTGTTAAGTTTTGTTGGTCGATTAAATATGTTTTTTAGATCACATGTATGTAACTCAACAAAGTGAAATGTATTATTATAAAACTCATCCAGGATTGGGTTATGGAGTGGAAAGAGTTGAATGTTATGTTTGGGAATTTAGTTCCAGCGCAAAGGCGTGTGAAAATTAATTATTGTATTATTCATCAATTTATTTTTTATTGTTTTATTATTTAAATAAATTTAAGTTATAAAAAAATAAATAAAATATATTTTTTTAAAATATTTATATTTTTTTAAAATATTTATATTTTTTGTACATACATCGAAATTTTTTTTAAACATGTCGTTTTTCAATTCTTACATTGTAATGAGTTGGTTGCCAAGTGATTCCAGGAATTCGTCGAAGACTTGGCGGCTTTTTAGGGTCTTCGGGGTAAATCTAAAAAAATAATTTATTTTTAATAGCGATATTTAAATATTTTCGACCAAATGTGTCTCAAAATTAATTCCCTAAAAATAATTTCTTTTCGAGACTCAAAAAATAGGACTTTTTGTAATCCATTTTTAGACTTTTTTCAATTTTAGAAAACTTCAAAAAACTAACCTTAAATTGATTAAATAAATTAGCTAAAATTAAAAATAATTCCATTTTCGCCAACGATTCTCCCAAGCATTGCCGTTTTCCAACGGAAAAAGGACAAAATTCTTCAATCTTTTTTATTTCACCTTTTTCATTTAAAAATCTTTCGGGTATAAATTTTTCTGGTTCAGGAAAGATTTTTTCATCAAATAAAATTGCTCCAATTTGTGGAACGATGCAAGTATTTTTAGGTATAAAATATCCATGAATTTCAACATCTCGTGTAGTTTTATGAATTAAATTTAAGGGAAGTAAATTTGCCATTCTTTGAGATTCATTTATTGTTGCTTGAAGATATGGAAGATTAGTTTTATCTTCGAGTGTCACCAATCGAGATGAGCCTAAAAAAATGCATTGAAAAATCAAAGTAAAAAACTTTTAACGCCGAAACATTATTCTTTTTTTTAAATGGATATTTTTGAAGCGATTAATTCGAAGGGTTTGGTTTTTGGGATGTTTGACTTACCAATAACTCGATCAAGTTCTTCTTCAACGTTTTCCATAGCTTTTGGATTTCGAAGTAAATAAAGAACAGTAAATTCAAGGGTATTCGCTGTGGTTTCCATTCCAGCAAACCATAAATCCAAACACATATTTGCTAATTGTTGCTTTCTGAAAATCAAAACTCTTATTTTTCGGATTTCTTTTAGTCAAAAACTTTTTCGTGTTTTTTTTAAATATAATTTTCGCTTTTTTTTTTATTCTTAAAAAAAGTTTTTGTATTTTTCGATTGAAAATTACATTTCTCTAATTTTTTAATTTTTTTTTCATGGTATTTTAAAGACAAAAAAAACTTACGTGAAAAAAGTTTTTTTATCTCCATTTTTCTCTGCTAAATACATTTCTCTCAAATATGCTTCAACATAATCCGTAGGTTCTTCAATGGAATTTAAATCCAAATTTTTTTCATGATCATCGATTTGACGATTAAAAAAATCAAAAAATAATTTTTTATTTCTTTCCAACAATTTGTAGGATCCTCGAAAGATGTGTTTAAATATATCCAATTCTTGGGCCATGATGGCTATGCATGGATCAACCATGGAATGCATGTGATTTGATAGAAGGGTTTTAAAAAATTTAAATTCTTGAAGCTTTTCCTGGAAAAACAAAATTAATTCGAGATCAAATTATTTTAGGAAATACATAATTCTTTGATATAATAAATTTTTAATAAAAACTAAATTTTTTTGCAAAGTTTTTTAAAGTTTTTAAATGAAAATTTTTTTTTCGTGCCGAAACCAAAAATTTCCATTATAAAAATGGTAATTTTTATGCTAAACTTACCCCTTCGAAACGATAACCAAAAAGCATATCATTAATTATTGAACCAACACAAACTTCAAATCTCAATGGTAAATCACAACAAGCATTTGGTTCATTGCAATCTTTCGATAATTTTTCAATAAATGAATCAATTTCATTTAAAATTTTTTGTTCCATTAAATTTCGACCCATTCCAAAATTTCTAAACACCGAAAGTGCAAATCTTCGTTGATCTCTCCAAAGTTCTCCATCAGTAAAAACAATTCCGAGTGTTCCACCTCGAAAGAAATTATCCATTTTGGGAACTGTAAATCTTCCTGTATAAGCATCGGGGTCTTTGATAAAGGTATCATAAATTGTTTGATAATCACAAATAGTAATTATTGGAATTTCAGATAACCAAAAAGTAAATATTGGACCATATTTTTTCTTCCATTCTATAAAAGGTTCATGTCCATTTCGAATTTTTTTCATAGGTTGAATATTTCCAAGAATGGGTAATGGAATTGGACCTAATAAAAATAATTGTTATTGTTTTTATGAATAAATTTTTTTTGGAGTTTAATGTTTGCAACATTCTTTTTTTATTTTTTATTTTTTTTTATTTTTCTCGCAAAAAATTCATGTGATTTTTTTTCGTAGCCTACTTTACTGATAATTTTTTATATCAAAAAAACCGGGACATTTTTAAAACTGTAATAAAAATGGTTTGCTTTTTTTTTCTTCATGTCTCAAACATCAAATGAAGCAACAGCAGTCAAACAAAAAAAAAATGCAAACTGAAGCAGTTAAAAAAACTTTGCCTCCTATATTGATAAGACCGGTAAAATGAAAAAAGCACGTGGAAATAAAAAAATTTGCAAGCTTAATTAACATATTTTTAGTTGAATGTCATAAGTAATAACAAAGAACAATCATTTGATTAACCTTTAAATGGAATCAATAAAAAAATTGTGAATGTTTGAAATTAATATTCTTTGGATTTTTCTTACAATTTGGAAGTTTCTCAGATATTGGTTTTTACCTATATTTTTTTATAATGAGTTTTGATAAAAAAAGATTAGAAAGTTTGCATAAAAAACTAATAAATAAACCTTCATTTAAATTTTCTTATTACCTGGTGGAAATTTTCTTCGCTTCCAATAAAAATTATGAAATAGTATCCAAATTATAATTAAACCAAATACATGCAACAAAGCCATTATTTAATGTTTTTTTACACTAATAATTTTACCAAGTTTCTTTTCAACCAATTTTTTTTTCCAACAATAATTGAAACTAAATAATAGTTATTATTTTTTTTGAGAGTAGCTAAAAAAAGGTTATAATAAAAATTTGACAGAAGGAAGCAGCAATAAATAAAATGAGGAAAACTAATATGCTTTTATAGCATTCATTGACTTTGGCCTTCCTTTTAAAGGATTGCTTTGATTTGAGGTAAAAATAAAAATAGTCAGCACAAATGAACAAAGCAAAGCAAAAACCCTGATAGTCTGTTTGATAACACAAAAAATGGAAAAGAAATAAAGAAAGTCAAAGACATTAAGAAAAAGAAGGGTACATAAAAAGTTTTTTGATTTTTTGACTATCATTAAGAGATAGTTGTTTTGATAAAAAAAAAATTTTTTTTGTTGTTTGTGAAATTGTTTGACAAAGTTTGATATTTCTGCACTTTTTTAATTTTTAATGAGTTTTTTTTGTAAAAAAAAAAATGGGTGCGAATAATTTTTGACTTTTGATGTTGTTGTAATCATTTTATTTTTTTCTCCATGGATGGTTTGACAGTTTTATTTTTTTATTAGAGTTTTGATAAGTTTTTGACAGCGGTTGCACTTAAGCTGCTTATTAGCCATAAATTGTGTTTTAAAGTTCATTAAACTAAAATGTTCAAAAATCATTGATCACCACTATAAAAGCCCTTAAAACTCATTTTTTGAGAAAGTCGAGCTTCACCAAGAACAGCAAAAAATTTTTTTTCGATTTTCTTGGCATATAATTCGAACCCGGGGGTTTTTAACTATGAAAATCACGAAAATAGAGGCCGTTTTGCCATTTGATATACTCATTCTGGAGATACAGTAATCTAATTAGCATAATTATGGATTTTTTTTTTATTTTTTTAAGTTTTATATACCATTCGATTCGTAAAAATGTGCTGAACAACATTGTAATTGATCACAACCATCGAAGTTAATATAAAAATAGCATTGTACCGCTATCAAAGTGTATGAATTATGGTCTACCAAGGAAATGTAGGTCGTAAAGGTCCCAGCCGAAACTTTTCTCAATTGATTCGAATTCTCCATATTTTTTTACGTATTTGGGCTGAATAAAATAATTTTTTTTTGTTGCACCCGGTACCCATCTATACATACCTGATACTTCTATAGCGGCATAGTACTATTTTATTTAGCAAAAATGTCAAAGTCGTAATTCAAAAGTTTCTTAGAATAATTTTTTACATATTATGGTGTCTTAACATATTTTTATTATAATCAACAAAAAAATCCTACCGTAACCCTACCGTAATCTTCAAATTTTTTTGGTTGATTATAATAAAAATATGTTAAGACACCATAATATGTAAAAAATTATTCTAAGAAACTTTTGAATTACGACTTTGACATTTTTGCTAAATAAAATAGTACTATGCCGCTATAGAAGTATCAGGTATGTATAGATGGGTACCGGGTGCAACAAAAAAAAATTATTTTATTCAGCCCAAATACGTAAAAAAATATGGAGAATTCGAATCAATTGAGAAAAGTTTCGGCTGGGACCTTTACGACCTACATTTCCTTGGTAGACCATAATTCATACACTTTGATAGCGGTACAATGCTATTTTTATATTAACTTCGATGGTTGTGATCAATTACAATGTTGTTCAGCACATTTTTACGAATCGAATGGTATATAAAACTTAAAAAAATAAAAAAAAATCCATAATTATGCTAATTAGATTACTGTATCTCCAGAATGAGTATATCAAATGGCAAAACGGCCTCTATTTTCGTGATTTTCATAGTTAAAAACCCCCGGGTTCGAATTATATGCCAAGAAAATCGAAAAAAAAATTTTTGCTGTTCCAGGATTTTACTGAAAAGCTCGATTTTCTCAAAAAATGAGTTTTAATTATCAATCGCGAGTCGAGACTTTTATAAGAACACTTGAACTAGTCAAAGGAATGAGAGAAAAATGTCAATGACCTTTGTACATACATACTTTTTCATGATTATTGTTGCCTTTACATGTTTGCAAATGCTTTTATTGTTTTCTGGTGATCATTAAAAATTAAATATGTATATATAAAAAATTAACAAATACAAAGACGAAGGAAGATAAATGTATTTAAAAAGAAATTTTAAAGAAGAAGAAAAAACAATACAAATAACCTTGTTTTAAACCTAGAAATAATTTTTATCCGAAGAAGGCCTGGAGCTCTAATCACATTTAAGAATCACTATCATAAAAATTTGTTGATGGATCTTTAAAAAACCCCTTGAATACAAAAGTTAATCCATTATGAATTATAAATGTTTTTGAAACATCAAAATCGCCATAGGATTCTTTGATAACAAAATTTCCTGAATTTCGAGCTGCATTAACAAACTGAAAAGTAAAAAATTATTTTAAATATTTTCATTTTTTACTTAAAAATATAAAAACTAACGCCATAATAATATTCAATATTATATTCACCCGCAAATTTAATATTTCCATTGACTTGTAAAGGAATTTCTTGAAAGAAATTTGGATGAATATTTGAAACCATTTCAAACATATTTCTCCAGCATTGATGATCAAATCTGAATTCCATTTTCATTTCCTTTAAGTTTGGAAAGTTTGTGGAAAGAAACGACGAAAAACGCTTCATCCTATTATGCTCAAAATCATTTCGAAAATATTCTCCTTCAACAATAAGTTTTTCAATGTTAGAAAAGGAAAGGCTGAAAAACATTATTCTTTAGTCAAAATATAAAAAAATTTTCAATTAACAAACTTTTGAGGTTTTTCTTCTTTCAAAAATTCTTCAAAATCAAAAGAATTGAGTATAAGTTCGCAACAAGAAAGTGGAATAGCAGTGAAGTACTAAAATATTTTCTTTTCTTTTTTAAACTAATTTTGCTGATTAAAAGAAAATACTAACTTTAAGAGGTACGTTGGTAAAATTAACAGATATGATAGTTTGAGCGTCATTAATAAGTTGTTTGACATTTTGTGGGATACTATCGGAACGGCAACAAATGATAAGCTTTGTCAAATCTTAAATTTAAAAATGTTGCATATAAACAATGGATATAATTTTGGAATAGTTTTATCCCACGTTTTTAAGCAATGTGTTTTAATAAACAATATATGTACTTACTTTTACCAATCATTTTCGAGTAATTAATATTTCCATCATTATTTGGCCATGAGGCAATTGTAAAGGTATCAGCGGAAGAACAAAGAACATTAAAAATTGGGTTTAATAAAGGAAAATTATGACGAAAGCTATATCGTTTATTTCTATCATGCTAAAAACCAAAAACAATAAGAAAAAGAAAAAGAAAAAAAAGTACATATAAATTTTCATGAAATTAAAAAGCAGCAAAATAAAAGACGCTTTAAATTTAGACTTTTTCTTCTTCAGAATAAGGTTACCTCGCTAACCTTTACAGAATATCCTTTTTATTTTCTATGGATCGGAAAAAGAGTAAGTAACCCTATAATTTTCAACAACAAAAAAAACCATAATTACCTCATATTTAAATGTGATATTGAAAAATGGACCGTTAATGTTTACTTCGGCTGGATGAGAAAAATGCTTTAATGCAAATTGAAAATTTTCTCGACCACTAAGCATAAATTTTTTTAAATTGTCTTCACTACAATAAAGTTCATGAAAAATTTCTTGACGAAGTTCACTGTTAAGAACATGCATTTTTTTTTTTTTAAGAAAAAAAAAGATTTAAGTCCAATAAACTAAAACTAAACTTTTTATTTTAAATTTAAAAAAAGAAATCGATTTACTAAATGATAGTTTTTTATGCGCTGAAAGAAATTTATTTTCACGGCAGCTACAAAAAGAAAAAGAAAAGAAGAAACAATCGTTGATTTTTTTATCGAATGATCCCTGCCATACGCAGACAGCTATGAATCACGTAGTCTATTTTTTATGCAAAAAAAAGTGAACCCCAATGAAATACAAAAAAATACAGTTTTAACAAAGCAATTTAATTCGAACAAGAATCACTGCAATTATTCGAGGATTATTGAATAAATAAAAAAACCTTTTTTAATGTTCAAAAAGTTTGATAATTCGTGCAAATTAATTCTTTACATTCTTTTAACATATCTTTCCTGCTTACAGTATTTTTTGTTTTAAAGCTAAAAAAAGTAAATTGCTTTCTATTTTTAAACTTTTTTTCTGTTGAATCTTTAAATAAATTTGCTTTTTGTTCTTTGCCATCTTTCATTCTTCCTTCATTTTTTACTTTTCCTATGCCTTTTTATTTTTCACGTGAATTTGCGATGGTCTGTTTGAAAAACAATTTTTTTTATTTTTAAAAGCAAGCAGCCTCTTTACCTTTTTTTCTTCCCTTCAAATTCAATTTTTTTTTTGTTGCAAAAAAACAAAAAGCATAAAAGAAAAGGCAAGTGCCGTTGCAAAAAAAATAAATAAAATAAAATAAATGTGCTTTTAAAAAGTCTTTCCTCAATTTTTATAAAATGAAATGAAAAAAGACTCCGCCTTTCTTATTTTATTTTTTCTTTGCTTTGCTGCGTTTGCTTTTATTTTTGCCGCCGCCGCCGACACTCAACTTTAAAAAGAGTTTCTGTGTGTGTATTTTTTTTTTAAAAACCAATTTTATTTTATTTTATTTTTTCTATTTGGACCTGGACTTTGGTTATCCAAAATCAACAACAAAAAAAACCTCCAAGGCGACTACTATGTTAAAATTTTATTTATTTTTTTCAATAATTTTAATTTTTCCATATTTAAATTTATGCGTAACAGAAGAGGAAAAATCAGATTGTGTTGATATTGCATTAATAAATTTTAATCGTGAATGTAAAATTGGTAAATTTCGTGTTCCTTGCTATAATGGAACGAGAGTTCATCGGCATGATAGTAAGTTTATTTCTTTTGTTTTTTCATTTTTAAAAACCTAAAAAAACGCGAAATGCTTCTTTCAAAGTAAAATTTTTCACTTTTTAAATTCAAATCGAATTTACACTATCTTCAATATGTAAACGCCTTTTAAAATAGCTTCATTTGAGCGTTGCTAAAAATAAAAAAAAGAACTAAATAAAGTTTTTTTTAAAACAGCTGCTAGCATTATTTTGGGTTAACAGACTTTTCTCGAAAACAAAGAAAAAATACTAATAATTTTGCTAATTAATTTTCTAACCATGATTTTTGAAATAATAAAATTTTTAATTAAATCAAATACAACTTTGAAGATTTATTTTTAAAAAATGAAACATTTTTTTTCGTCAAAAAATAAAAGTTTTTATCTTAAAATTTTTATATGAAAAAAAAAAATTAAATAAATTTGTTGCTATCTGTCTTTATCGCCCATTTTTGTTACTTTTTTTACTATCTTAAAAATTTCTAAAATTTAAAAGCTTTTTATAATAATATTTTTATTTTTTAGGATCAATTCATCAAATAACTTTTGATTCATTAACTCGAATCGCAGAAAAATGTTGTAATGATTCAGTTTGCAATTTAAATCTAATAAGAACAGAAATATGTTGTAAAAAATCTGAATGTCAACAATTATGTTTTGGTTCAGGCCCTTTTGCTCATGTCAACACTTATCAAGTTAAATACATTTTAGATATGGAAATGCCGAAATCATTAAAGGATAAAAAAGAACCCAAAGCAGAAGAAGAAAAAACGAGTGATTAGAAAAAAATGGCTTTAATATTGATTTTTAGTTTTTTTAAAATTGTTGTTGCAAAAATTTGTAAAAAAAAAAGTCGGGTGTATTTATAATTAATATATTTTGTTAATAATAATAATAATAGAGGAAAATAAATTATTTATTAGTGAATTTTCTCAAAATTTTAATGCATTTTATATGTTTTCCAAAAGCATGTCAAACTTATTAGGTCAACTTCGAAAAAAGCATTTATAGTTAGAATTAGCGGATTTATATTTGCTGCTAACCTAAGCATGTTGGTCCAGGAATAACAAAATAAAACTATAGAAGTGCAAAAATAATCAAACAAAAAAATGTCTGGAAACTGTCGAGTTTCTTTAGAAAGAAAAAATCAAGTATGATTTTTTGCTTTTGAATTTTTTGAAAGTCCTTTAGCAAGCACATCTTCCAATTTACAAAGGGAAGTTGGAGTTATCAAAAATTAATTTATCGATTCCATATTATTTACTTCTCAATTTATTAATAAAATAATAATAATCCGATGAAATCCAACTAATTTTTAGCAGCAAAAAAACATAGGCTTTGTTTTCAACCATTTTTCAAATTCGTGGAAGTCTGTAGCATTTTTTGGCAAAACGCTTCCCTTTTGAAAACAGTGTTTACTCGCAAAAAAAAAAAAATGAAGCAAGTTTTTTCTTTCAAACTTTTTTTGTTCGTCTTCAAAATCTTTGCTGTTGTTAGCTGCTTCAATTCAATTCAAAAGAATTTTCTATTTTTCATCAATAAATCAACTTTCAATTAATCAACAAATATGAGAGTTCCAGAAGGTGCACCAACAACTGGATGGTTTCGTCTACAACAAAAATTTCCATCTCTAAAAAAAGTTAGCCGTCCTGCTGTGGGAACTATTGGTGTTATTGCTGTCATTTCGATAACAATATTTGGAATATATGCTGTTGCAATTCAACCTAAATTCAATAATGAATATTATCGTGAATCACAAAAAGAAAAACGATCGCATATCAATGCAACTCGAGAAGAATTAGCTCAAGGTTTACCTGTATGGAAGGATCCATTCGATCGAAAATAACATTATGCTCGTGTTATCTTATTAGTCACTACGTTATTTTCCTATCTTTGTTTATTTCGTGTATTTTTGTTTCGTGATTAACTTCTTCTTTTGTTGTATATTGATTGTTTTTATGCGTTAATAAAGATAAGATTTTTAGGGAAAGTGACAATGGCTAACTCTCCTGAAGGTGATGATCATATTGAAGCTATCAATGCTGGAACTGATCCTGAACAAGATGCCGATAAAGAAGGATTTGAAAGAAATCTCTTTGATTTGAATGAATGGCAAGAAAATGAAGTTGTAAGTTGATTTATGGATGCTTCTACCTTTGCTTTTGTTAGTCGCTTTCAAAGCAACTGTCGATTGCTTGATTCTTTGTTCTATTCTTTACTGCTTTAACACTCATTACAACCGTTCGGACAATCAACTAATTACTTCCTTTTTCAGGCTATCAACTTGATTCAACGACGCGTCGACAAAATTCCTGATTTTTCAAGATTTACTCAACTCGAATTTCTTTCACTTCGTCAAAATCTTTTAACTCAAATCAATTCAAATCTTGTTTCTCTTACAGCTTTAACAGAATTGGAAATAAGTGATAATCAAATTGAAGTCATTGAAAACTTGGAAACTCTTGTCAACTTACAAACATTGGATTTGGGATACAATAGAATCAAGAAGATCCAAGGTTAGTTTTTACTTTGAAAACTTTACTTATCATCATTTCTGTTTTTAGGCTTGGATAAACTTGTCAATATCGAAAGATTATTCTTGGTCCACAACAAAATTGGCAAAATTGAAGGTCTTGATACATTAACGAAGATCAAATTTCTTGAACTTGGTGATAATAAGATTAAAGAAATCGAGAACATTAACCATCTAACTGATTTGGAAGCTTTGTACTTGGGAAAGAACAAGATTAAGAAAATTGAAAACATTGGGAACTTGAAGAAGCTTCGTGTCTTAAGCTTGCCTGTGAGTTTACCATTTTCTTTGATTCGCTACTAAAAGCATATTTTCAGGCGAATCGGCTGATCAAACTTGAGAATCTTGAACCATTTTTGGGGTTGGAAGAACTTCATATTAGTGATCAAGGCCTTACTTCTCTTGATGGTGTTTCACATTTAAAGAAACTTACAATCATCGATGTATCAGCGAATGAAATTTCAACTTTGGATCCTGTAATTGGTTTGGATAATCTTGAAGATCTTTGGGTACACTTTCTTACTAATCCTCTATTGCTACTAATATCCTTTGGTTTCAGATGAATGACAACAAAGTTGAATCATGGAAAGAGGTTGAAAAACTTGCTAAACTGCCTGCTTTACGAACAATCTACTTAGAACGGTGTCCGCTTCAATTGAAAGAAGGTGATCAATATCGTCGCAAAATGATTCTCAATCTTCCACAAGTAACTCAAATTGATGCTTCCCTTTGTCGATAAAAAGTTGTTTATTTATGTTATGCAATAGCTTTGTTGCACATTTTCAAAGCCGGTTTATTTCTCTTATTACTATGTATTTTTTTCATACTTTGTGAATATACCAAAGTTTTGAATTTGCTTTTTGTTTAATATGCTTGTTTTATTTATGTATTTATAACGGATATAAAGAGCTTATTTAACGTGTGTGTATGAAAAGAGAAAATTCTATTGTTTGATTTTGGATTTTCTTTTTAAAGTTTGAGAACTAAACATTGACATGCTCCGCCAGATTTCATGAATTCGCTCATATCCACTTCGGTAACAGTATAACCAATTTTTGATAAAGCTTGTTTAGTTTTTTCGCTAACACCAATAGGAGAAATGACATCTTTGCGAATTGTGATGGCATTGCAAACAAATGCTTGAGCTTCTTTATCATCGACTTCAATGGCATCAGGTAAACGACTGCGAATTTCTTTTTGTGTTGCTTCACTAAATGCTGCTGGATACCATAAAGCTGATGAAGCTCCAACAGGGCAGAAGCAAGTATCCAAATGATAAAATTTGGGATCAACAAGGTCACAAATTACGGTAGTAAAATCACCAATTTCTTTAACTCGTTGATAAACCTGGAAAAGGAAGGGAAGGAAGTGAAATTGTTTTAAGATTGATTATGGTGGTAGCTTTAACTTACACTTTTATTTGATCTCGCCCCATAACCAGCCCATAAAGTTTTATAATCCGAAAAACATGCATCTCCACCGCCTTCAAAAAATTCAGAATAATCTTCACCCACAATTTTATAATTATTTGCTTTAAACCATTCTAAATAATGTTGTTGTTCACCCATTCGTTCAGGATGGCGAAATTTTGAGAGATAAACATTTTTATCTTGAATGATTCCACTGTTGCAAACGAAAACCATATCGGGTAAACCTTTAACTGGATCAAGAGTTAAAACTTTAACTCCTTGTTTTTCGATTGCAGATTTTAATGAATCCCATTGTTTTTGAGCTTTAGGTTGATCCACCTTTCCACCAACCATCCATGGATTGATTGCATACTATAAAAGATGGAGGTTTAAATTTTATTAATTTTTGGCGAGGCTCTTAGTTAGTTTTTTATGTTAATTTTCTTTGCTTACTTCAACTGTAAAATGCTTGGGTGGAACCATTAAAACTTTTTGAATTAAATCCGATACTGCTCTTTTCATATTTGTTGTTGCTGATGGTGATGATGGATTTTGGTCTAAAAATAAAAATAAAAATTATAAAAAAGGCAACATTTAAATTTATTTAATTTTTTTATTTTTTTAGTTAAGGAGATTACGAGACGGAAGTGTAACAAAAAAAACTTTTAAAAAAAGGAAGGAGTTTATAAAAAATAAAATTTTTGTTTGCTTTTGTGATTTTAACAAATAAATAAATAATAGTCTAATTTTTATAAAAAAAAGGAAGCAACTTTTAAAGAAACAAAGTATGATTTTTTTTGTGCGTTATAAAAATTAAGGGTGATCGCAGAAAGGCTTTAGATACATAAATATGTTTGATAAAAATTGGTTTTTCAAATTTAACAATTTTACAATTTAAAAGCCATGGAATCACAACAATATTTACAACTATTTTACCGGAAAGCAAGCACTAATGAAGCCCAAACTTTTCACCAAAAAATAAAAATTATTTTTTTGGAATGAAGAATGCGTCTTTCTTTTTTTTATTATCGGTTCAAAAAAAAGTTTACAAAATACCAACCTTTTTCTTTTTTTTCTTCATCATTATTCGTAGTCTTCATCTTTTTTTTTTTTGGCTGCTGCGGTTATTATTATTGATTATAACAACAATCAACTAACTAACTTTTGACTAAAACGTTTGACCAAAAAAGGAAAGAAGCAATAAATCTTTAAAATGTCTTTAGATTGCATTTTTTTTCTTTTACACTTATTTTTTTATGGGTGAAGAAAGTAAGAAAAGCAAAACAATCATGGACCAAAAAATTAATGAGGACGTTTTTATTGCCCTTTTTTTCTTCATAATAATTATTTTGGATTTGCATTAAATATGGAAAAAATTTCCAGCAATTGAAATTTACATTTTTTAGAAGAAAAAACGATCATCTAAAAAGAGAGAGATAATAAATTTATGATTCCCGGATGCTGGTGTTATTGATGTGCAAGAAGTACCTAACATTACTAATAATGGATCATATTGCAGCAAATTTTTGCATAAAGATTTAAAGCAACTACTTTAGCAAAAATAAATTCAACAACAAGTTTTCTTTATGTTTTGTTTATCATCACCAAATACAAAAAAAAAGAAGAAGATGCAATTGATGGCAAAAAAAGGTTCAAAAATGACCATTTCTGCGGTCATCTGCCGCCCAATTTGTTTTCATTGTTAATAATTTTTTCAAACTGCCATAAAAATTTGAACATTGGTTTTTTTCTTTGGCCCTAAAAAGTCCCGTGGAACCCTGGATAATCCTATCAAAACCGATAACTCGAATTGGTTGATGTGTGTGTTCCTATCCCACGTAAAGATAAGAGAGCACAAGCGGATGCACTGTGGTCAGAGATCGTTTTGATTTCTTAGCGGTGTTTTGATGCGGAGCCTCTATAAATTCCGAATAACGACGTTATCAAACACCATAAGTCTTTAAATCATGCACGAATGAGTGTATGGGAGCAGGAGGCTCTGTATTAGTGGTTGTGCACAAACTACTATTTCTCCTAGAAATTAAGTGAGAAAGCAGATGCCGTACTCGAACTTTGTTCCACGGAGAGCTGAAGCCGCAATGCTAATGCGCCCAGACCAACAGAATTAGGTTGACTTTGCCGCGACTAGGTCATCGTCCCGAAATGTCTTGCGTGGTCCGTAAATCTACGGGGGATGCTTGAAGTGTGACAAATCATAAATTTTTGGAAAGTCCGTCTTAACTTAAGGCGGGCGCCTATTCATTAACAGTGAAAACTGTTAACAAAAAAACCATAAAGACGTATGTCATTTTGGTTTTGTTAAATTTTGGAAACTACAAGCTTCGGTTTGTTTTAATTTAAAAAAAATTCTTCCATTCTTGGAAGACAAAAATTTGCGTTTTTAAAAAAGCTCAAACCCATTCATACGACAATGAAAAAGTATATGGCCACCAAAAACAATATATTGGTTGGCCGGAAATGAGCAAGTGAAGGTTATCGCCCTTGGATGCAAACAATTAACATATTTACCGTAGCTATTATCGATCATAAAGTGGCAAAGAGTGGAGCCGCAGTAAAAAAAATGGAGGAAAGCAATGTGTAATCTTTCATGCAATTTTCCTTTTAGCAATAACAACCACCATTACCGCTTTTGTTTCATCAAAGATTTTTGAGTAAAATTTTAGTTAGATAGAAAATCGACGGTTCGAAACTTTAAGAATTTGTTTATTAACAAAACTGGTGTTCCATGAACACTATTGTTACAAAATGATGGGAATTTTCGTCGTCTAAGTTTTTAAATATTAAAGGATCAAATATAAAATTATTTCCATTCTTTTAACATCTTTTTTTATTTATCAAGCACGAAGAATGCAAATAATTGAAAGATTAAAAAGAAATAATCATAAATCATTTGTTTTTCATTTCATCCTAGACATTTGTCTTCTTTTTTTGTTACTTGCTGTCTCAATAAACTCAATACATACATAGAAAAGTTTTTCATGACGACGACAACTGCTTTGCTTTTTCCACCATTTTTCTTTTGCCACCAATTAAATATCTTTCATCACAAAATCAATTTAATCGAGTATCAAAGATAAAGAACAGAAGAAGAAGAAAAAAAGGTTTAAAGCTAAAACAAAACAAAAAAAAGTTTTTACTCTTCTTTTTTTGAGATTTTTTGAGTTTTTTTCTCAATCGACGACGGAGGAGCAAAGAAGACAAGACGCAAGCAAGTCTGATCCGATATATTTTCATCATCGCCGATAGCATCGTAGTAGTCCTCTCATCGTCTTCCACACGAAGATGATCGAGACCCAAGGAGGATGAAATGAAAATTGTCGTTCTTTGAGATCGAAGAAGACAAAAGGCGGATCAAAAAGCGAGAAAAAGCACGAATAAAAAAGAAAGTGAGAAAAAAGCGTGTCAAAAAAAATCAAATAAATAGCAAAAATATTTTTTTCTTGAGGTGTTGGAAATAAAAAAAGAAGACGACGACCTCATTAAGGAAGAAAGAAATAAAATAAAAAAAGTTGAGAATTTAAATTTATTTTCCATTTTTTTTAAAAAATGGTGTCAAAATTTAATTTTAAAAAATTATTTGTTTTAATAATCTCGGCGATATTATTAATTATTTATGTTAGCGGTGAAGAAGAAGAAAATAATAATAAAATTGAAAGACTTCATGAAAGTGTAAGTTTTTTAATATTTTTTTTGAGAACCCCAAAAATTGGAATATTAAAATTCGAAAATAAAATGCTTTTTTAAATTTTTTTAGTTAGAAAATTCCACGATTGAAATTCTTGATTATATTAAATCCGAGGATGATCGAAATGAAACTGGAATGGCTTGGAATTGGTTGGCGGAATTGGTGGATGATTTTGGTCATCGCCATTTGGGAACGGATGCTTTGGAAAAGTAAATTTTTTTTTGTTTATCTATTTTTTAATATTTTTTTAAAAACCTACAAAAAAAACTTTTTTTATTTTTGTATGAAGAGCTTGAGTGAGTGTTTATTATTTATTTATTTATTGACACGATTTTTGAAAAGAAAACAAAAAAAAGAGTGTAAATCTGCTAAATGCTCAAAAAGTGTTATCACGAATCTTTTCATTTTAAACATGCGAGAACAAGCAAACA
Source organism: Panagrolaimus kolymaensis (assembly GCA_028622995.1). Lineage (NCBI taxonomy): Eukaryota > Metazoa > Nematoda > Chromadorea > Rhabditida > Panagrolaimidae > Panagrolaimus > Panagrolaimus kolymaensis. Next base: position 660,844 of record JAJQJQ010000068.1, read on the forward strand.
AACAAATAATGGGTTTTTATTTTCGGGGAAGCTTTTAAAAAACGTGAAACTTGAAAAAAAAGTTAGAACATCGAAACTTAGAGCTTTTAAAAACTTTAACTAAGAAAGCAAGAAACTTTTGAGAAATAGTTTTTATTTATTGGGATGAAACTATTGCCATAAATATTTGCTAATTTAAATACTGGAATGGAGCCAAATTGGGAATTATGCTATACATAATTTTGACAAACTACAGTTAAATAATTTCTTGATACTAAAATCATATCTTGCATCTGTCAAAAGCGTTGCTAAAAACAACTACTAACAAAAGAGAAAATCGAATAAGTTTTTAACTTTCAAAGTTTTGATCGAAAAATGAAATATTTTTGAATGATTTTGTTTTCGCTTTCTGCTATCTTTTTTATTGTTGTACAAAGCAGCCCAACTGCTTTGAATCCAATCGATTTTTCTTTACCGCAAAAGAAGTGTCTCCACCAAATTCTAAGTTTTAACTTTGCTAGATAGATTTGAAACATTTTTGAGTATTTTTTTTTCAAACTTTATTCATACAACAAAAAAAAGTAAATAACACAAAACAAAGAGAAAAAAAATGTACAAAAATCAAATTTCATAGGGTAAATATAAAAATAAAAATACTAGTACCAGCAATAATAATAAAAACAAAACAAAGCTAACAAACAAAAGAAGCAAAGTTACAAAATTCAATCAATCATCGTCTTCGTCATCTTTGCCATCTTTGGATTTATATTCAACTTTCTTAGTTTTGCATTCATCCCAATTAGTGCTGAGAACCTTTCCACCACTTTCACTCCATGATTTCATCATAGCTTTTTTAGCATTTTCATCACAATTAGCAAAAATTTTCTTAAGTACTCCATCAACATCTTTAGCTTCAAAATCTTCAGCTTCATCTTCTTGAATCAATTTAGCCCATCGATCACTTGGAACCTTTTTCTTTGCATCCATTTCATCTTGATGTTTGTCTTCCAAAGTTGGCCAATGATGAGCTTCCTTCTTTTTGAGAGTGATTTCAATCTTCTTTGGACGAATAACATAAGTCATTTCTTCAGGAATTACATCTTTGAAAAGAGAAGAATTGAGAAGAACTTTTTCACCAAAAACAACTTTGAGACGCTTTGATTCACAATCAATTTTGAGTTGAGCTTCTTTGACATCCTTTTCAAACAAACTTACAACCATTTTTGATTCAGTTTGATAATATTCAAGTTTGGTGATTGTTGAAGCAGCCATAATTTTGAGATTGAAAAAGCACACGATAAAATTGAAATAATAAGCAAGCAGCAAACGAGAGAGCAGAGAGAATAAAAAAAATCAAGCGAGTGATTGATGATGAGTAGTCGAAACCAGAACTGATTGAAATGAACTTTTGATAGTTGCTTATATATGATTTCTAAAAATATTGAAATAATTAATAAATAAGTGTGAAGTTTAAAAGAAAGTTGTCAAAGTGACGCTTTAAGCCACGAATAAATAAAAAATGGAGCGAAGAAGAAAAAAAGAAGGAATGAAAGAGCGACCAAAGAGTTTGTGGAGTGGGGGAAAAAATCAATAATGGTTGTTCTGATTTGTTGCAGCAAAAACTAACGAAAACAACAAAAAATTTGTAAATAAAAAATAAAACTTTCTCATAAATTTTTGCTGATAGCTTTCGAGAAAAAATTTGAAACTTCTATTTCTTATTTATTCAAATTTATTCCCGAAGCGAAAAATACTTAAGAAAAAAAGTTTATTCAATGGTTTTTTACTTTTAAAAACTTAAAATTTGATTTTGATTTACAAAATACTTTTAAGAAAATTTAAATCAATAAAAAGTGATGAGATAAGAAAGACGTAAAATGCGAAATAAAAAAAACGTCATTGATTTCAATGCTTATGAGCGGTGAAAAAAAAAACTAAAAAAAATTAAAGATAGCGCTAACCGATTTTTTTGCTAAATTGATGAGTCATCAGAAAAAGAAAAAAATATAGCAGAAAAATTTATAAAAAAACAAGCGCTTTTTTGATGTAAACTTTTATGAAATGAACTTGAACATATTTAACCAAAAAATAAAAGATTGAAATATTTTCCGTGAGGCTATTTTTGCGATGTAAATTTTCTTACAGCATTAAAAAAATAAACAAAATTAAAACATAAAGAACATTTTTGGAAGGCAAAACTTAATAATCGGATTAAAAAAACAGTAAAAGTAATTTTTGTTTTGGCTTGTAAATAGAGAAAATTAATTAAATAAACAATTCCTTTTTTTAAGATCCATCGATTTTGTAACTGAAAGATTAAAAAATGATGGATTCGATAATGTCCATACCGAAGATGTTCCTGATTTGCCTCATTGGGTTCGTGGAGATGATAAAGTAACAATGATTGGTAAATAAAATTTTCCACCACAAAATTTTCTGAAACTAACAACAACAACAAAAATTTCAGAGCCTCGAAATTTGCAATTAAATATTCTCGCTGTTTCTGGAACAGATCCAATTGAAATTACTGGCGAAGTCATAGTTGCTCATACATTTGAAGAACTCAAAAATTTTAATGTTTCTGGCAAAATTGTTTTATTAATTCCTGAATGGAAAGGTTATTTTAAAACCGTGCAATTTCGTCGAGGTGGAGATACCATTGAAAAGGCTGGAGGCATAGGATTAATGGTAAAAAGTATTGGTCCTTTTTCTATTGGCTCACCTCATACTGGATCAGGGGCATCGAGTAAGAAATTTAAAAAAAATTTTGTGGTCAAAGAAAAAAGAAAAAAATAATTTTTTGTTTTTAGAAGCCTCAATTCCCACAGTTTGTGTAACCATTGAAGAAGCAGAACTTCTTGAAAGATTAATAAAACGTGGAAAAAAAGTTGTGGTTAATATGAATCTTAAATCAAAAAATATTGGTAAAATTACTTCAAGAAATATTATTTTTGATATCACAGGTTTGCAACTTTTTATTTAAACTTAAAAAAATTTTCCTGGCCGACATTCTGCAAATTATATTTTTTTTATGTTGCGATCCATTTTTTTTGTTAGAAAACTTCATTTATATTTCTTCGTTTTTATTTAAAATTTTTTGTACAAAAAACTTTTTTTAGGTAGTGAAAGGCCTGATGAAGTTGTGCTCCTTTCTGGTCACATTGATAGTTGGGATGTTGGACAAGGAGCTATGGATGATGGAGGTGGAATGGCTGCTGTATGGCAAGCTATGCTCACAATCAAACGATTAGCAGAAGAAAACCCAAAATACAAACCCAAGCGAACCATTCGAGGAGTTTATTGGACCGCTGAAGAGCAAGGCCTTTTCGGTGCAAAACATTATTTTGAAGAACATAAAAATGGAACGGAAACCTTTTTCTTTGTATCTGAAACCGATCAAGGTGCCTTCCGACCAAGAACATTAAAATCTAAATTTAATTTCATGGGAAATAAAACTGCTCAAAATCGTATTCAACAAATTGCAAATGTTTTAACGGAGAATGGAATTCCAATTTCTGTTAATCCAAGCAATTTACAAGTAAGTTTTTACTCGTTTAAAAAAATCAGCAAAGAACAAGCTTCAAAAAAATTTTAAAAACGCAATAAAAATTTTTTAAACATTTTTTTATTGAGTTTATAAATTTTCTTTAACATAAAAACAGATTTCTTGTTTTTTGAAAAATTTGGTTGTAAATTAAACCTTTTTTTTCCAGGGTGATGTCCAATTTTGGGCTGATGATGGATTTCCATCCATTAATTATGTCTCAGACCAAGGTGAAGATTATTATTTTTATTTTCATCACACAACTGGAGATTATATGACCATATTTAAATTTGATGATCTTCAATATACTTCCGCCGTTTTTGCTGCGCTTGGTCATGTTCTTGCTAATATTGATCAATGGTAAAATAAAATAAAATTAAAATCCAGAGAAAGCTTTAATTTTTTTTCTTTGATTAAATAAATTTATTTGATTGTTTCTATTTGGAATTTTATATGGATTAATAATAAATAAAAAATGAGTCAATTTTTTTAAGATAGCAAGAAGAAGAAAAGTTCAAAATTTTTGATTGGCTAATAATTTTATTTCCTGTTTTTATTGTTTTTTTTATAAAATACTCGACTTCCAATATTTTTGTTTTCATTTGTCAAAATTAGCACTTTTCCGTAAATTAGAAGTTATTGGCCACAAAAAAAGAAGATTTTTAAAGAAAATATTAACTTTGAAATTTTCTTTTCTCTAAATTTTTTATTGCCAAAATAATATTGTAAAAAGGGTGAAGAATTGAAGTGAGAGGCAATGCCTCAAAGCTGACCTCTTTCATTCACATAATATTGATTGCTGATATATTATTATTTTTTCTTTTACCATCAATAATAAGCTTCTTTACTATTCATTACTTGTGATCTATATTTATTTGTTTTATTCTCAATTATCTGCAGAATTTTTGATTTCTCTTTCTTGAAAATTTTTTTTTGAATTTAATTTTATTCTAGGTTCAAACTTTCAACAAAAATATGCCAACAACAACAACAATCAATTCTGATATTCTTGAATCAATTTTTCTTAAATCAATAGCTAACTCATTTACAGATGAAAAAGCTTTAATACCATTTATTTTGGGCGGAAAAGAAAATGTTAAAATCGTTGAAAATTATTTTCGTCATGCGAAGAAAATTGAAGTTTCAACTGATTTTTTATTTATTTTTGTTCATTATCCCGTAAGCTTCTTTAAAAATAATATAAATTCTCTAAAACAAAAACAAAAAAGCGATTTTAGATCAAAAAAATTAAGATGTTTTATGTGAAATTTTCTTCCCCGATTTTAAGCCTTCTTCTTAAATTTTCTACGTTTTCTGTGAATGAAATAGTATTTAAAAATAGGACTCAAACTGAATATGAAAAGAAACTTAATTTTATCCTTGAAAGAGGAAGTAAGTAGTTAATATTTATAAATAAATAAAATAAAAATATTTTTTTCAGCTTTTAAAACTCTTAGTTTGAAATCCAATATTATTTCCCGTCAGTATGAAGAATTATTAGCGAAAAATAATCATATTGAAATTGTTAAACTTGATTATTTTTATGTAGGTTTTTCTTTTCATTTTTATTGTGTCTTTTAAATTTGGGTTAACCTTTTTATTTTAAGAAGTTTTCATTTATTCCACCATCTATGAAGGAGCTCCATTTTTATGGTGTTGATTTACTAAAGTTTGGGAATATTTCTAGAAAGTATGTCTTCTTTTAATTTAAATTTAAATAAAAAAATATTTCCTGATTTAAGGTTCTCTTTTACTCAAAATGTTTTTATTCAAGGTACATTTGAAATTTATAATTATTATAATCTTCGAGATTTTTCAAAATCTATATCAATAAATTTTCCTACCCTTCAATTTTTAAATATTAAAGTTGAAGTCATTCAACTTCAAAGGGTATCGGAAGAAATTTATAATTGTGATTCAACCACCTTTCAAGAAATACCATTAAATGTTAAAGGTCAAATGGAATTTCAAGCAAAAGATAAAATTGGAAGTTTTTATTATCGACAAGTGAGTTTATAAAATGTTTTTACTTATTATTGAAGGAAAATTTGTTTTTGCTTTTTTTAGTTAATTGTAGCTGCTCGAGAAAATAATCAATGTTTAATAAATGAAGAAACAACAACAAACAATCAAACAATTGTCATTAAAGAATTTGAAATTCATGAAGGCCTGAATTTTAAATTCTATTGCACTTTTTCATAAAGTAAGAGTTTAAAGAATCATTTTTTATTTGTGACAGCAAAAATAATATCAGAATGAAATGACATAATTTTTTTGCTTAATTTTTTGTTGTTGTAAAAACTGGCTTAGATTTGATAAAAAAATTTTTTTAAAGTTTCGACTTTGTCTTAATTTAAAGTTTAAAAAAAGAATAACTTCAAAAAAATCTTTCAAACGGGTTTTTTTTTGAGATTTACCTTTTTTTCTTTCCTTAAATAAGATTATACATTTTAAAACATCCAAAATTGAAAAAGTCTTGAAGGTCAAAACAATTTTTGTATTTTTGTATTTGTTGTTTTCCACCTCCTTTTTTTTATTTTCTCAAAGAAGGAACAATCTCATCGTTTTCAATTTCACATTTTTCTTTCTTCATTTTATTTAAATTTTGTTGTTGGTTGTTTTTACCTTAGTGCCACCCATCTTTTTTATATATTTTCTTTCTCCAGTGTCTCTATTTTCGCGCAGACTCACTAACTAACTAACTACACCTGAATGAAAATGGGCGAGGACGACGAGACTCTTATTCTCGTTGTTCCCGGAAATAATGAAAATGAATGAATGAGAAAAAATTGAGTGACCATTGCCTTGCGCAAAAAAAGATGCAAAGAGCCACAGAAGGTGCGTGTGTGTTTATGCGCGAGACTGAATCATTGCGAATGGTCATTTTTTTGTTTGTTGGGTTTTGTGGTTGTTGACAAAAAAAGGCAGCAAACGCAGTGTTTCAAAGACGAAATAGGAAGGTTTTGTTGTTGTTTGTTGCTTTGCCAACAGCGAAAAATAAATATTAGCAACCACCGAGAATAAGAATTAAAAATTTGAGCTTTTTTCAATTTTTTTTCTGTGTTGTCGAGTAAAATAACAAATATCTATTATTGGCCCTGAAACGAAATTCGTTTACTTCTCGCCACGAATATTTTATTTAACAACGAAAATTTGTGTTTTTTATTATAATTGAATTATGGGCTGGAAAAATCCTCAAGATCCACGAGATCCATGGGCTTGGAGAAATACATGGACGGGTGAAGCCCGAACTGATTATGCAGAATTATGGATTGTAATACCATTAATTCTTTTACTTGTTTTATTAGCTTTTCTTGCGGTGGTTCCTATTTTTATTCATGCTTATTGTCGCTCAGCTTGTCCATGCCCGGTAGGTTCTTCTTTTCTTTCTTTTTTTAATTTTAAAAAAATATATTTTTCAAATTATTTAAACAAAGATTTAAAAGTTAGTATTTTTTTTATAAAATTCTAATATATTTTATCACCCATATTATTTTTAACTCCTTTAAAATATTTTTAGTCATTTTGGTCTGTTTTTGATAACTTCCTTCAAGTCCTTCATGATTATGGGAAAAAGGATTCCACTCAACAAAGTTCATCATTTGAAAATCCTGCGTTTGATCCAGAAATAGGAGGTGGATCTCAAAATCAATCATCAAATTCAGCAACAAACACAAAGAAACAAGGTTCACGAAAACCTAACCAAATTAATGATAATCCAAGATTATCACATTTGAGGCATTCAGTTCGAGAATCAAAAACAAATAACAACAAAAAAGAAGGAAATTCATCGTCCGCCGTCGCAACATCAGTGGCTCGTTCTAAAAGTTGCCCATCAAGACCGGCAAATGTTCCAAGGATAAAAATTTGAGAATTATTATTATTAATTTTATTTATTATTTCGAGTAAAAATTCAAAAAAATAATGTTACTTTTTAAAACTTTTTCTCTTTTGAATTTTATTTCTTTGAAATTTGTAAAAATGTAAATAAATTTTATTTTCTTTATTTATAAAAAAAATTAAAGTTAAAAAGCATTCATAAAAAATTAATTTTTTTGCTTCAAAAGCAAAAATATATCTTTTCTACCTATATAAAGTGAGAATGTATGTTTGTTTGTCATGAAGTCGTTCCCGCTCGATTTGTTATGTGTTAGTCATGTCCTATGTAGTTTTTTATGGAGATTCCAAATATGTTAATTTTATAACCCGGACATGTTTTTAAAAATTAGCTATGAATGTTTTAAATTTAAATAATGTTTAAATGTATCGCCGCGAATGTTTCTCTTTGTGTTTGTTGAAAGGGAAGCGCGTTTTCGTTTGTTTTTTTAGAAAGGGAAATTTTGTTTTGAGATATAAAAAAATTGTTAAAGCATCGTTGAAAAGCTAAGGTTATGTGGGGGCGAAGCCCCCATTTAATCGTGAAAAAGTTTCCGAAAAATGTTTATGTTTGTTATAAAAAAGGGTTATGAGGGACCACCGTAGGTGGGACCCAGTGCTCTTGTCTTTTTTAAATGTAAAATAAAAATTATTAAAAAAGATTCAATTAAAAGAAAAATAATACACAGATTTTAGTTAGAAAAAAATTAAAAATATAGTTTTTTTGTTGTTTGTTGACAGAATCAGAAACAATTCAAAATCATTTTTTTTATTTTCAAGGAATTTCAACTCGTTCAACAATTTGAACAATTTTATCTCCGCCACTTTCTTGTTGAGTTTGAACGGTAAATGTTGCATTTTGTGGTGTAATAAAACCTCCTTGATTTGGATTGAAATTATTGTTGCCGCTCATATTTTGAAATGGTGGACAATTAGGATTATTTTGTTGTTGTTGTTGTTGATTTGGAGGGCAGTTAGGGTTTTGCATATTTGGAGGACAATTGGGATTATTTTGCTGTTGACTTGGTGGACAATACGGGCCTTGTTGTTGCTGATGTTGAGGTTGGTTGGGATCACGTTGAGGAGGAAATTGTTGCTGCTGTTGTTGGCCCGGTGGACAATTAGGGTTTTGTTGTGGCTGACCAGGAGGGCAATTAGAATTTGGGTTTTGTTGCATATTTGGTGGATAATTTTGTTGATTTCCAAATGGAGGGCAATTAGGGTTGTTCTGTTGTTGTCCTGGTGGGCAATAAGGTTGTTGTTGTTGATCACGTTGAGGAGGAAATTGTTGTTGTCCTGAACCTTGTTGATTATTAAATGGTTGTTGTTGTTGATTTGGAGGGCAGTTGGGATTTTGCTGTCCAGGAGGACAAAAATTATTTGTATTCGGTTGTTGTTGTTGATTTAAAGGAGGACAGAAGTTATTATTGGTGCCTTGGCCAATTTGTGGTGGATTTCTTTGTGGTGGAAATTGTTGCTGCTGTTGATTTGGGTTGTTTTGTTGAGGTTGTTGTTGTCCTGGAGGACAGAAGTTGTTAGTTCCTTGTCCAATGGGCTGTTGTTGTTGTTGTTGTTGTTGATTATTCGTTGGATCTCGTTGCGGCGGAAATTGTTGTTGACCTGGAGGACAATTTGAATTAGGGTTGTTCTGTTGCTGACCAGGTGGACAATAATTATTAGTTCCTTGTCCTATTGGAACATTAGTAAATGGAGGGCAATTTGGATTTTGTTGTTGTTGATTTGGAGGGGAATTAGATCCTTGTTGTGGTTGTTGTTGCTGAGGTTGTTGATTTCCAACATTATTAGGATAACCAGGTGGTGGAGGACATAATTCTTCAGGGGATAAAGTTGGACCATTATATGATTGTTGTTGTTGATTAGGTGGCTGACCTTGCTGTTGTTTCAAATTAACTCCTTGAACAATTCGATCCGTTTCGTTTAAAACCTAAAAAATGGCTATGTTTAAATAAAAAAACTAGTGATTTTTAATTTTTCCAAAAATAACGGCAAAATAATATTTTTAAATTAATTAAACAACTAACCTGAACTTGTCCATCATGTTCTCTCAAAGTTAAAACCTTTTCCAAAACTTCACCAGTATTTTGAAGTAAATTTTGAAAATTCATTCTTTTATTTTATCCGCGAATATTCTTTTCTCAACTTTCAAAAGAAAAGTGATATACCTTTTCAATTAAAAAATGCGTTTCATTTTATACTCTAACGTTTTAACCTTTTTTTAAAGTTATTTCAAAAACTTCTGTGCAGACCTGACTCTTTGTTTGCATTAGCTGTCACCTAACCTTCAAACTTTATTTTTCTTACTTTTCTATTGATAGCTGCTTCGAAGCCAAGTAAATAAATAACACAAATACTAAGTTGAACTCTTTTCAATTATAAAAAAATGAATAGCACTGGTGATATTTTTTATTGTTTCAATAAAGAAGTAAATCTAAAAAAAAAGTGAGAATAAAATCTTTATTTTTTTTCTTTATTTGTTTGTTGAGTGATTCAGAGAAAAAAGAATAAGAAAAGTTTTTTGCAATAATAAAGCAAAAAATACAAAGAAGCAGCAACAGCAAAAATAAAAATTTATAATATGCAGAAAAATGAGTAATGGGTGCCTGAAGCTGAACTAATGAATCATTTTTATTAACTGATTAACATTCAAATCAAATGAAGATCAAACAAGGGTCACAAAGGTGCGAAGGAGAATGCAAATGAAGAAAAAAAATACGAAAAATAATAACTTTGGTAATTTTTTAATAAACCAAGAAAATGGCGAGGGCTATGCAAATATTTTTCAAGCTATAATAGTATTTTGCACATAAGTATCAATCAACACAAAAATAATTATCCATGGTTCTGTGGGTAAATCGATTTTTGACCCGGAAGAAATAGAAAATAAAGTTGATTGTTTTTCCCTTCTTTTTTGTCTGCCACTGATGAATAAAAAAGCTCTTGAAGGCAATTCTCATCATACTCAAGGAAATAAATTATTTTTTCTCGCCAAAACAAACCCAAAAAATCAATCAAATACATAAATGCAAAGAATAACAAAAAAATGAAAAAGATTTGACATTTTTTAAACTCAAAAAATAAATGCATCTTAGCTTTGCCATAAACTCAATTGATGAAGAAAAAGTTTTTTCGCTTGGTGAAATTTCATATTTTTTTTGTTTTGAACCTTTAAAATCTCTTTCCAGGATGGCACTCGTCTTAAATCCAGATATCCTAGGTGAAATTATTATTGAAGCTATGAATAATGAATGGGATGATGATGAAATTTTAACTAAATTTATTCTAGCTGGAAAAAAGAATTTTGAAATCGTTAAAAAACAATTTTTAAAATTAAAAAATCTGAAAATTTATGATTCATATTTTCTTATTTATTGTAAATTTTCTGTGAGATTTTTTTTTTAATTTCAAGGGTATAAATTTGATTTTTATCTTTTTTAGAATGGACAAAGGAAAACTAAAAAAAATTGTTCAATCAATTATGATTCTCCTTTTCTTAAAGCTTTGTTTCCCTTAATTTGTTATTCAATAAAAAAAGTAGCAATTTGGGAATGGCCAAAAAATGACATTTTGGAAAAATATAATTTTGAAAATCTTTTTCAAAAAGGTTTGTTTTGTTTTTCTACAGCAAGCAAAGAAATCTAAATAAATTTTTTTTTAGATTTTCATACTTTGAGCTTTTGTTCCAAGGCTGAGCTACCAAAAAAGATTAAAGAATTAATAAAAAAAAATGAAAATATTCAAACATTTAAACTTTTTTGGGATTCGCCATTTTTTGTAAGTACCTATTTCTTTAATTTTGTTTTACGATAATTCGAAAGCTGAAGGAATTTTTTAAGAATATAGGTTTTATGCCTTCATCAACTCAAAAACTATGCTTCGATGATTTTTCCTTTGATATAATTCTATTCGAAAATCCTTTCTCCGTTCCTGCAAATTATTTTTTGAAAATTAAAAATCTTTCAATTAAAACAATGGTTTTTGACAATAAATTTATTATCCACAGAGATATGCCAATATTATCGAATTTCATAATTAAATATTTTCATAATCTTGAAATTTTGAAGGTTAAAATTAAATATGAATTTCGTGATTTGGCTTTATTATTTCACCAAATCAAAAATTTGGATGCCACAGAAATTTTTCGAAATTTTCCTTTAAGAATCAAAGGAATTATTAAATTAAAAGAAAAACTTCATATTAAATCCAATACACCAAATTTCAATTTTGCTTTACAATTTATTGATGAAGCAAAACAAAACAATTTTAAAGTACAAAAAACAAAAGAATTTTTGGCGATTAAAACGAAAATTATAAAAGAATTTAAAATTCATGATGGTTTATTTTTTAAATTTTGTGTTGTTTTCAATGATTTTTCTGAAAACTACGGTGGGAAAAAATGATGATCTAAAAAAATCCAGAATATTGTCGCCGTAATCAAAAGAAAATTAAATTAAAAAAAAGGTTAAATTCTCACTCTATTTTTTTCTTTTTTTTTTGATTTATTTTACTTAATAAAATTTTTAAAATAAATTTTGAAATACAAATTTAACTTTCAAAGAAAAATTATATTAAAACTTCGAAAGAAAAAAAAGCGTCATTTAATGGTGGAATTCTTGTTTATTTTTTTTGTACCGACAAATTCATTTATTTTGAGTTTAAAAAAATAAAGCCTTTTTAAATTGATGTTTGTAAAGACTTTTTTTATGAATTTTTTAAGTTTATTTCTATCTTTGAATAAAAAAAATACAAGCTTTTAAAAAAATTTTTAAATATTTTTCTGATCTAAATTTCCTTTTTATCTAATTCATTAGCTATTTTCAAATTTACAATTTTTTCATCAATAAAAAATTTGATTGTTTTCCGCGCGAAATTTACATCTCCACTTTTCAAAGTTGAATCAGTTGAAAGTGAAATATTTCCATTCATTTCGTAAGACATTTTTTGAGGTTTCCAAGTTCGATCGTTATTTTTCCAATTATATCGAAAATGAAGAAATTCCACTCCAAAAATTATGAACGCCAAAATAACCATTGCAATGTAAGCAAAAAATAAAATATTAAAATGAAGCAAAGTTAAAGTCACCGCTCCATTTTGAACGGTATCAATTTGATATTGAGAATATGGTGGAGTATATCTTCCACGAACATTGGCATAAGAATCTTGAAATTTTGCTATAGCTCGATTTAATAGTTCTATTTCAATTGTGAAATTTCTAAAACAATTTTTTTTGCTGCTTTTGAGTCTCGATACTAAAAAAAATAAAATGGTTTTACTTATTTACAGCGAATGCAACCATATCCACTGAAACCGTAGTATCACGAACAAATAAAACTTTGTTTTTTCGGTCGAATACACTAATTTCATTTGGAACGATATCTAAACTTATTGCATCAAAAGTTACACTATAATGATTTTGAATTGGAACATCTACCAATAGGGAGACATTATTGAGATTAATAATTCTATAATAAAATTTTGACAAAAAAAAGTTTAAAAAATTTGTTTAATTATTTTGGATTTAAAAAATCTCGAAGAAAAAAATCCAAAATTAAATTTTGGCCCATTTTTAAAAGTTTCTGTGAAATTAATATTTTGAAAAAAATCTTACTTTCCCTTTTTCATTAAATCTTGAATTCGATTGCATTGAGTTTTTTGACAATATTGTAAAAGGGAATAGCCATTATCAGCTTGATAAGCTTTCCATTTTCCAGTTTCCAATTGATCGAGGAGTTGTTCGATGTTATAAAAATCTATGCCTTTTTGTAATGGAACTGTAAGAAAATATTTCATTCGAGCCTAAAACTTCAAATTTAAATAACCTAAAATAAAAAGTGGGGCAAACTTGATAAAAGCAAATAGTTAAAAAAGCAGTAAACCAATAAGCTCCAGTTAAAAAACGATAACTAGATTTTTTTGATTTTTGATAATTAGTTTGATTAAAAAATGCTGCAAATGTTAACCATAAATAATGTTTAAAAGTATAATGTCGATAAGCAATAAAAGTAAATCCAGCGACAAGTGCAACAACACAACATAAAACCATATAAACATCAGGGGTAAAAGTTTTAATTAAAAATTGATCCGATTCAAGAACATTTAATTCTTTGACTAAAAGCAAAAGTAAAATAAATATTTAAAAAAAATTATGATTAAGAAAATTAGGCGATGGCCTGCCTCCTTTCGAGTTTTTGAAACTTAACTAACCATAATAGCCAAATTGCAAGTAATTTATAGGAGAAGTAAATGCAACTTTTTTAAGTCTTTCTGGTGTAACAATTAGCGCAATTAAAGACATATCTGCGGTTCCATTATTTATTGCATCAATAATTGCGTCGCTTACAGCGACATCCTAAAAACCGAAAAACAAAAAAGTTAGAAAAAAAGTGCTTTAGTCGAATGAATGTTCGCTAGCCTGTTGAATCAATTCATAATCCAATCCTGCGGATTCTAAAATCATTTTTAAAAATTCCACGTCACTTCCAGGATGTGAACAGTTTTTCATTGACCATTGATGACAATTAGTCGTAAACATAACATCTGGCTCAAAGTCTTTAAAACCAATAAGTCTCAAAACTTTTGAACGCATAATTTTTTTAACCAAAAATAAATAAATAAAAGTGCTTTTTTTTATTTTTTTTAAATTTAAAGAACAAATAATTTCAAGCTAAGGAAAGTAGAGATTATAAATTCATAAATAAAACAAATATTCTCCTTCTTTGAACTTGCTTTATTTTTTTACTTTATTTTTGGTAACTTGAAACCTCAAAAAAAAAAAAGATTTTTGCGAATAATTCTTTTTCTTTTATTTTTTTTTATCAATTATCTTTTTTTGTTTTGTTTGTGAGATGGTATTTTTATGAACAACATAGTAAATAATTAATAATAAGTACATATTAGAATTTGCAAATGGCTAATTAAATTGACATTTTAGTAATTTAAATCGGTAAAAAAAATTGTTTTGAGTACGAAAAATTAAACTTCTTAAATTTTTCCATGTATACCATTTTTATGTAAAGTTTATGTTTAAATTGGCAAACCAAAACAAGTTAAAAAAAATTGCAATAGGCGGGCGGCCAACCCTAGTTCCAACAAACTCTTGCTAGTCTTAAATCTCCAATGTCTATTGATCTTGGAAAAAAATTGGCAAAGGCCAGCTCGGCATTGCAATAATTTAACAGCAGGTGGATTGCTGCTATGACCCATAATTGCATTCTTGGAAGTCACATTTTTTTCTTCAATACGCAATCGATTGGAAAAGAGAAAGAGTTTTAGAAAAATAAAATAAAAATGAATTCATCAAGATTTAATAGTTTGAATATTTTAATAGCAACTTTTTTTTTAATTTTTTTAAATAAATTTGGAATAGTTTATTGTTCGTTATGTTGCCAGTGGCACCGAAAGAATTATAAAGATAAAAACAACAACCAAGAAGTAAAATTTTGCAACATTAAACTTGCCAAAATTACTCTTAAAGATTTAAAGATCAAAATTTATTTAATTTACGATATAGAAACTTATTTGAAACTTATTAAAGATGTTAAAAAATTTCATCGAAAATGTATTTTCTCATCACCGTTGGAATCAAAGAAAGATGCTGAAAAAAATACAGAAGCCGGCGTTAAAAGTTAAAATTATTTAAAAAAAATTTTGCATAATACAATCAGATAACTTTAGAACGTGGTGGTAGCCCTAATGATGCCAAACGGAAACGAACTAATGATATGTCTGATTTTATTGAAGATAACTTAAATGGTCAATATCAGGATTCATCACGACCAGAGCTGCGATATAGCCAATTTTCTGGCTGAATGTTTAAGCAAGTAGGAAAAGCAAAGTTTATTTCTGTAAAAATTATAAAATGTAAAGGTTAAAATAAAATAATAGACAATAGATTATAAAATATTTTTATTTAGAACTGGAGATAAAACATAAAAAAAAGATATATAAGTAATAATCGTTATTAAAAAAAATTTTAAATTTATGAAACTGCAATCGAATCTATGGCTAAAAAATAAATAAACTTAGCAAAATATTAAGATTTTATTTTCTGTTTTTTTTGTGTGTTAGCAAGATGGGATGTATTTCAAATTAGCAATTAGTGTTTCTGGTGCCCTACAAACGTGGCAATCCACCCCACCCGAAGAAAACCATCTTTTTAAACATTTTTCATGAAGCGGGTGTAATCTGCATGGATAATTATTTAATGCTACCGTCCATCATCAGCTTAAAAAAAGTTAAACTAAAGCGCCTTCAACTTTCATTATTCGTTTTTAGGAATTTAGAAATTGATTTTATTAAACAAAAAAATGAAAAATAAAATATTCAAAACAACAATACAAAAAAAAAAGAAAGAAAATAAATGTAAGTTTAAAAATTGACCCTTTTTTTAAAAGCGAGAAAAGAATTAAAGAAATTTTTGTTTACTTCTTTTTTTTTTGCCGGCGTCAAAGGATGGATTATTGATTGAAACTCTCCTCTTTGAGCCTTTATTATTTGCGTTTGGGTGTGTGTCCTCCTCTTTCGGTGTCGCACTCCTTTTTACTTTTTCAAGTTCATTCACTTTCAAAGCTTTGTCGCTACTTTTTGTTTTTAAATTTTTTTTTCTTTTATGTTTTATTTAAAAAACAAAAATTTAATTAAAAAGAATAAAACAAATTACATAAATTAGTATTCTTTAAATTGTCATGGCAAAGCATACCCAAGCAGTTGCTTTCTCAAATTTGGTTACGAAAAAGTTTTTCGTGAGAAAAAATTGCAAACTTGAAAATAATTGAATATCCAATTAATTTGAAAAGAAGTATAAGCGATTATAGGTATGAATACATATGGACTCGACCATCCCCAAAAATGACTATTATTTGTTGTGACACTTCTTTGTCTATGAAAAAAAAAAATGAGTATAATTTTAATAATTATAATGCTTATACTGTAATTAATCAAGATTACAATAATGTTATTCGTCCAGCTGCTCAATTTTGTGATGATTTTGAAAAAATGGATTTTTGCACTTTTATTTGCTTGACAAGCAAAAAAGGCGATTCACTTTAAATCGGAGAAAATAAAGAAGTGCCCTCGTCAAACAATAAGAATTATTAAAATTGCCACAAGGTACAACATATTGACACATTTTATGAATGCATATTCCGCCACCTGGAGTCCACCATGAACAAACTTTCAGGCTTATTCTATATTAAAAATTGAGCTAAAAGTATGCATGAAAAAGTTAAAAAAAAATTAAGATATTCATTAATTTGAAAGCTAAATAATCCATGGTGTAGTTTAATAAGTAATTTGTTTTACGAGCATTTCCATAAAAGGTTATGACTATGTTGGTACAAATAATACATGTTCGTGGAAGTTATCACATTCATTTCCTCTATCATCTATTCTTTTAAAACTGAAAGGTGATATTCCTTATTATTTGGTTATTGATAGTTTTGGAAGGTAAACTCTGTTTAAAGACCAATAAAGAATTGGCTGCTGAACAAGAAAATTGGGGAAATAAAAGACCAGATTATTTAATTGCAGAAATGAAAGGTGATAAAGATTTTAAATTCCATTGTTGTGAATGTGAAATTAAAGCTTTTCGGAACACTGAATTGTAAGATACTTTACTTTTAAAATTATGTTTAACTTCTTTTTTCAAGATTATATATATTTTTACCTAGAATATTATTGCTTTAAACTTAACCTTTTTTAGACTTATTTAGAAATTTTAATAAATATATTGTATTGCTGTTTTAAAAATAAATGCATTACCAAAAAATAATCTAAGAATGAAAATTAAAAAGCCATCACAACACTTGCACAAATTTTGTAACGCTTCAAAAAAAGAAACCAAAACTTTATTATTCTTTCTTTCTTTTTTTTAAACTATGAATATATGTTTGAACAAATAAAACGGTCGCAATCAATTTTCTGCTGTAAACTATCATACTTTTTATTCCTCCTATCAAAATCACACAAGTTAATCAAAAGTTTGTGAACAACTCATGTTCGAACAACGAAACAACCCTTTTTTAGGGGTCTCTCACTCTCTCAATTTTATTTTTCTTTTCAATATTTGGGTTCGATTTTATGTAATTTGTCAAGCGAATGAAAATGATTGAATGATCAATGGCCACCATCGCTCACGATTGCATTATTTCCATTTTTTTTTTAATTCGATTAAAGTCAAACTACAGAAACTAAAAAAAAGAGAAGGTGAAAAATTTGGAACTACATTTTTATGAAATATTGCACTTGGATGGAAAAATTTGAGAGTATAAAAAGGAAAGACTTTTTGGAAATGAAAAGTAAAAAAATAAAATCATTATTGTAAAGTTAAAAACCAAAAAAGGCTGTAAAAAAAGTCGAGATAATGGTAGCTGAATTATTGATTCCTGACGTTGTGGATTATTCCAAATCCATCGAAAACCATACTTTTACAATTGGATGGTTGCTGGATTCGCTAAGAAAAAATGATAAAACTTTTATTAAATTACATGGAAATCGAGCGGTTAAAAATGTTAGTCAATTTTTTATGCGCGCAAAACTTTATTTTAATATTTTAAATTATTTTAGGTTACCGCTTACGATGTCTCAGGTGGCAAAGGCTATCTCTCAGTTGTCCTTCGATGCACCCTAACTTTTGTGGATTCCATTGATGATTCCGACGTTTATCACACCATTCTCAAAATTCCTGGAGTTGAATCCATTGAAGAAATTAAAAATAAATTAAGTGATATAGATTTTGAAGAATTGGAAAAGAAATCAAATAATAATCAAGAAGAATTTTTAATTAATAGCCACGAATTTGAATGTGAATTTTATAATTCTCTCGCACCAATTTTGGATGTACCATGTCCAAAAGTTTTTAAAACTACCAAATATGTTCCAAAAAAAGACACCGGTGTTTTACATATGGAAGATTTGACTCTTCGAGGAAAAACAATTTCATATTTTGAAAATATTAATTTGACTCAAGTAAAAGCTTTGATTCGAGTTTTGGCAAAAATGCATAAAAATACTTTAACCTGTGATCCAAATCTTTGGGAAGGAAAATTCCTCAAAAATCAAGAAGTTATGAGTAAAGTTGCTGAAGCATATGATATTATGACTACAAATTTGGTTAAAAAAAGTAATCGAAAAGGTAAAAAAAATATTTACTTTAACAAAAAATTAATTATGCTTAGATATTTTCAGAATTTGTTATGCTTCATGAAAAATTAAATAAAATAGCGACCAGTAACGCTTTTTCTTTGTATGCCAATAAACAAGCTTACAAGGACCTTGGATTGCCATCAATTTTAGTTCATGGAGATATGCATTCAGGAAATATTATGTGGGCCATCGACGCTGAAGGAAATATTCAAAATGAATTAGCGGCTTTTCAAATAATGCACGAAGGTTCTCCAATGTCTGATCTCGCGAGATTCCTAACTCATTGTTGCGACGGAGTTGTTCGTCGCCAAGCTGAAACATTTGCAATTGAATATTATTTTGAATGTTTATTAGCAGAATTTGGAGGAGAAAAATCCAAGATTTCATTTTCAATTGAACAACTCAAAAATGCTTATAATTATTCTTTCATCATTCAAGGATTCCTTTCCATTGCAATTGCAGATATGTTTTATATTTCAAATGAAGATCGATGGACAAATGAAACATTGAAAAAAGCATATTATGATTATGCAGTATTGAAAGCGCTCCATTTGTATGAGGATATTGATAGACTTTTAGAAGGCGAAATGAAAGAAATTATGGAAAAATATGGAGTTTAAAAATTATTATAATTTTTTGAGAAAAACAAAATTGTTTCGTTTTTTATTATTTGATTGTTTATTATGCAATATTTATTTGTTTGTATGTAGTTCCATTATTTTTTTAGTTAGTAGTAAAAGTTTTTTATAATAAAATTTTTTTTATGTTTTTAAGTTTGACGACAGTCAAAGTACATACGTTAAAGAAAATACGTACATAGTTTACACATTTGAAACCCATGATTTCCATTTTTTGGGTACGTGCATTTCAAAAAGTGGTTCCAAATTTATCGACGACGACTTTGAAGTACATACATCAAAAAATGAATACAAAACTACGGAGTTTTAATCGCCCCAATATTTTTTTTGTCTCCGCTTTTTTTATTTTATTGAATTTTCGCCACAATGAAAAAATCACGTTTTTTTAATTCAAAATTTTTATTTTAACTTAGAAAATTTCAAAGCATTTACAAAAATAAAAAATAGATAAGACTGCTGATATTTCATTATCAACAACTACAACTTCAAAACATTATCAAAAAAAATAATATTAACCGACAGCTGTTGTCTATTTGATACTTTTTATTCTCAAAAAAAGCAGAAGAAGCATAATTAGTGTAAAAAAAAGACGACGCATTTTTAAAGAATTTTTTGAAACAAATAAAACCAAAAAAATTCTAAATAAATTTTCCTTGAATCTTTGTATTTAAACGTAAGTGGATGCACAAAAAGATGAAGCTTTGTAAAATTGATAAATGTGATACAAAAAGCATAATATTTTTCGACTTATTTCTTACAACAAAAATTTATAATTTCTTTTGTTAATTTTTGAAGAAGCCAAATAAAAGTGAAGGAACGTTGTTTCTGCATTGATAAACTTTTTATTTTTACTTTCTTGCAAAAATCTTGAAAATGCTTTTTTCTTACATTTATGCAAATTTAAAATAGTCACCATCAAAATTTGATATAAGCAATTTGTGAAATCCTAAAAAACCGTTTCATTCTTCATTTTTTTTCTCAACTATTTTCTTGTTCAAGGGACAATTTTTCGAATTCGTTAACTTCCATAAAATGTACTGTGTCAAATGCATCTTCAGTTAACTATTAAAACCTAATTAATTTTACCTTTAATAAATGACATAAATAATTTTTTTTGTTTCATACCAAAAACAAGTTTTATTTAAATTTTAGCACTGATGCTAAAAGCTTTTTATCTTTTAATTTTTAGTTTTTCTAAACTAAATTAAAAAAATAGAAAAATCAAATATTCAAACTAAGAGAAAATAGTTTAATTTTTTTTTTAATAAAACCAAAATTCAAATGAAAACAAAATATTCTTTTATTACACATTTTCGATCGAACGTTTGCCTTTTATTACACATAATTTTCTTGGAAATTTTATTTCTGTTCAAAAAAACAAATTTGTTTTCATATTTTCTAAAAAAAACTTTGATTTCAAAAAATTTCAAGTCATTAAAGTTCAACAGATGAGAGAGCAATCCTAGTGAAAGTTTGAAAGTTTGAACAACGATGATAATCTTCTTTTTGTCAAAAAAATTTTCCTGCTTCAAAATGGAAAGTTTTGATGAGTTTCTTGAAAAAAATTTGGCATCAATCATAACAAAGTTTGAATGAAAGAGAAAAAACTTGAAGATAAAAAACAAAGTTAAAAAGAGTGATATAAACAAAACAAGAAACATGGGAACAATAAAAAATATATCTGTAAGATTTGGAGCTTGAAATCCATAAAATAAGAATAGAGCAAATTTCGGCCTATCGACTCTAATAAAAGCTTATCATTAATAAAGTCTTTAACTTTAGATGAGTCAAATAAAAACCAAGAAACATTGTATTAGTGATCAACTTTTTATTTTTTTGTAAATCTAAAATGCTTTTTTGTTTATGCAAATTTTTAAATCTGTCGTCACCATCGAAATTCAATATAAGCAATTTTTGAAATTCTAAAAACCCTTTATTCATCATTTTTTTTCTCAACAGTCAGTCGTCGCCTTGCAAACAATCGTCGTCATAAAAAAATGATGCTCGCTTCTTCTTCGTCATTCCTGTTTTTTGTTTTCTTCGTCTTTGCTGCTGCTTTGGATTCTGGTGGTGATCGTCGTCATATTCTGGCTTCAAATATTGGCTCAACTTTGAATAATATCAACAATGAACTTTTGACCGATGATTCACCTATTTTTGAAGAAACAAACGATGGCAAAGTGAAAATGATGTCTCCTGGAACTGCTCAACTCATACTTGCAAATGGTCAATTGGATGTTGAAGTTGATTTACACAAATGTACTGGAAAGTAAGTTATTATGTTTTTTAACAATTTACTCAATATATTTTTTAGTGTCTTGTTTTGTTACAGCTCTTCAAAACTTTCATTTTCAACAAATCTTTGTCATTCTCAATCGAACTTTTGTCCATTTCAAATTGATGCTGATGATACCAATATCAAACTTACAAACTTGGCAAGTCCTGTTACAAAAGATCAACTTCAAATTAAATGTTCTTATCCTATTAGAATGAAAGCTTCTGAAGTTTCTTATTGTGGTATTACTGGTGGTAGCTGTGATCCTGTTGTTGATAAGGAAAATCGAATCACAATTGAAGTTATTCAAGTTTCACCAGAGTGTCCTATCACAATCCGCAATGCTAAAGTATATGTTCCACCTCCACCGACAACATCATCAACGTCAACTTCCAAAGCTGTTACAATAGCACCACAAGCTTCAAAAACAGAAGAATCGAAAATATGGTGGCTTTGGATTGTGATTCCTATCGTGGTCATTCTGCTCATTGTTGGTATCGTCGTGTAAGTTTATTTTGGTTTTCATCCCTTATTAAAGCAATCATTTTTTCAGCTTCGTCATATGCTATAGGAAAAGATCGCTCAAAAAGAAGAAGCAAGAGGAACTTAAGAAGCTGCCTCTCACTGGTATAACTATTGAAAATGGTAAACAACAAGAAGAAAGTGCAAAAGTTCAACCAGAACCGAAAGAAGTTGTAAAAGAAGTGGAAACAAAGAAGCTCGTTGTTCCTAAACCAAAAACTCCAATCAAAAAAGAAGCTTGTCCTCCTCCGTCAAAAGTTGTACAACCGAAGCAGCCTGAATCTATGCCAAAGAAGGAACCAACTGTTGCAACTGAAGCTACTGATGAACCTCTTCCTCCTCCACCTCAACTTCCTCCTGTTACTCCTGTAATTGAATCAAAAGAACCTATCATCGTCGTCGAAGACCAGCATGAAGTTCCAAAGAAGATGAAGAAACAGTGTCGAGCAATTGCAATTTCAATGGGAACATCAAATTCTGGAAGTTTTGGTTCAAAGTTTCGTGGTCGTTTCAAGGATAGCGTGGAATCTCAACGTTCCATCAACAAGAAGATCTCCTTTGAATGTCATTATAACTCCATGACAAGAAACGGTCTCCTTGGTAAAAAACCAAAAGAAATCATCGAAAAAATGGCAATGTAAGATTTTCGTTGCTTTAGCTTGAAGTAATCATTTATTTCAATTTTAGGTACTACAAACCTGATCCAAAGAAGAAGAACCAAAGCGTGGAAGTTTCACTCCTGTACAACTTAATTGGTGATGTGTTTGTTACCATCAATGGTCTTGTGTATGTTTATTTTACTCTCCACTTTGTCTAATATGCTTTATTAATTTTAGAAAGAAATCGATCGATGAAATGAAGAAACGTGGTTTGAAGCTTTATCACAACGGAGATATCAAAGAAATGACATCAAGAGTTCGTAAATTCCTTCAAGAACGTGATACTCCACACTACATCAAGTTTACATGTTTCGCTCTTGAATATGGTCATTTGGTTCCTGGTGATGATGAACATCTTTGTAAATATTCCATGGCGTTGCTTCTTGTCGTTGCTTTCACACTCAATCAACCTGAAGAATCTCGTCGACGCGCACTTACAACTATGCGGTACATTTTTTATGATTGCTATGAATTTCTTTAACCGCTCGTTTTTTAGCCGTGAACTACCATTTTGGAGACGTGAATCAAGTATCGAAGAACGTAATGCTTTTGGATATCCTGCAAATGCCATTGAAGCGGCATATGAAGCTGAACCCAAATGTTTCCATGATGTTAAACTTGTTCGAACAAATTCAACTCCAAATGCATCAGAAGAAATACGATCAAATTCAAAAACTGATGGAACAACGGTGATCCAAAGCAAGGAAGTGATCGTTGAAAAACCAAAGCCAAAATCAAAGTCAAAGTCAAAGAAGAAGAAACGACATTGAATTTGAGCTTATTGTAATCTTTATTTATGTTTATGTCTTTTATTGTATGTTTTTGAATAATAAAGAAAATTTTATTTGTACATACTTTTGCTTTTCTAACTTGTTTTGCTCCTTGCTTAAATTTTTGTTTAATCGAAGAGTATAAACTTTATGGATTGTTTTAAAAATTCTCAATGTAATCACATAAACAAAATTATGCGTTTGATTTATAAATGTTAATTTTACTCTTTTTTGCCAACCAAATTTTTAACTCGTCAACATTTTTTTTGTTTTTACAAAAGAAGCTTTCTTTTAGAAAAATTTTTTCATGATTTTTTTCATGATTTTTTTGCAAAAATGGAAAAATACTTTCATTTTATTTTATTTTCTTTTACAAAATCTTGAAACTATCATTCTTTTACTTTGACTTTCATTATCTTCTTTGTTGTTATCGTATACTCGATTATAATGATAGGTAGACGACGGCGGATGAATTCTGAATTGAGAGAATTAATTAATTCGAATAAATTAGCCTTTCCAAAATCAACATAACTTATTCCACTACTTGGAAGTAAAAAATTTGAAGCTAGAGAAAAGCGAAAAAATAATAAAGTTCTTATCATTTTTTTTGTTGAACTTTTTTGTTTCCATCCTTTTTTTTGGCTATTTATGTACTTAGTTTTTGATATTTGATGTTTTAGAAAAAAATATGGAAGAAGAATAAAAAAAACCAGCTTTGATCGCTTATGGAGAAAGGTTATTATAAAATTCGCATAATCCCAAAAAAAATCGGAGTTCGATAAAAAAATTTTTTTTGATAAATATTTTTCATAAATTATTTTTAAAAAGATATTATAAAATTAATTCCTACGTCACTAAACTACCAAATTTTCGATCATGATCTTTCAAAGAAATTTTATTTATATATTTTTTTATTTTACGCAACAAAATAAAAAATAAAATTTTTACATTTTAATAATTTTTTAAATTCCATATTTTTCAAACATATCTTTCATATCTCCTTCTAAAATTCGATCGGCATCTTCATACAAGTGTAAAGCTTTCAAAACAGCAAAATCATAATATGCATCCCTTAAACCTTGAGTTGGAATATCAGCTTCTAATACGGAAAAGAAAAATTCTGTCATTCCTATTCCGAAGAAACATTGAGTTAAATAAGCATAATTATAAGCTTTTTTGAGTTGTTCAATATTAAATGAAATTTTAGATTTATCTCCTCCAAATTCTTTGGTTAAACATTCAAAATAATATTCAATTGCAAAAGATTCAGCTTGGCGACGAACAACTCCGTCGCAACAATGAGTTAAGAATCGAGCGAGATCAGACATTGGAGAACCTTCGTGCATTATTTGCCAATCCACTAAAGCCGATAATTCATTTTGGATATTTCCTTCTTCGTCGATGGCCCACATAATATTTCCTGAATGCATATCTCCATGAACCAAAATTGATGGCAAACCAATATCCTTATAAGCTTGTTTATTGGCGTACAAAGAAAATTCGCGATTTGTTGCAAATTTATTTAATTTTGAAACCAATGGTTCAAATTCTTCTAAAATTAATTAATTCTTTAATTAATAAATAGCAGGAAAAAATGCAAAACTAACTTTCTCGTTTGCATTTTTTCAAAAACGCTGGTGTACATGCTTGAAAGGCTGTAACAACATCGGCTAAAGCTTCTTGACTTTTAACATATTTTCCATGCCAAATTTTGGGGTCCACATTGAGAATATTTTTATGCATATGAGCCAAAGTTTGAATCATATTTTTAACTTGGGTCAAATTAATATTTTCGAAAAAAGTAATTGTTTTTCCACGAAGAGTTAAATCTTCCATATGTAAAACTCCTTCGTGTTTACCCAAATCCCAATCAACAGTTTTAAAAACTTTTGGACATGGAGCATCAAGAATGGGAGCCAAATGGTTATAAAAATCACATTCAAATTGATGGACTTCAACAAAAAAATCCTTTTTATCTCGTTTTTGAGTTTTTTCAACTTCACCAAAATCAAATGCACCTTTTGATTGGGCGTCATCAATGGATTGAGTTCCAGGAATTTTGAGTACCGTGCAATAAACATCTTTTGAATCAATGGAATCTACGAAAGTTAAAGTGCATCGAAGAACCACGGAAACAAAGCCTTTGCCTCCAGAAACATCGTAAGCGGTAACCTAAAGTTATTTTTGGGAGATAAAATAAAACCTGCGTCTCAAAAAAATTGACTAACATTTTTAACCGCTCGATTTCCATATAATTTAATAAAAGTTTTATCATTTTTTCTTAACGAATCCAGCAACCATCCAATTGTAAAAGAATTATGGCCTTCAATGGGTTTTGAATAATCAACTTCATCGTTGAGAATTAAAGTTTCAGCAGTCATATTTTTACAACTTTTTTTTACTTTTGATTATTTTTGTCAAGTGATATGCGTTGTTTTTTTTTGCAAATTCATAGTTGCCTTTTATAGTCAGCCTACAAAAAAAATTTCTTTTTTATGATTTAAAAATAATGAAAAAAGTGTAATGTGAAATCACAACTTTTTTTTTCTGCGTTGACATGTCAAAAAGGTTTTGATTATAATCGCATTAATAATATGCATTAAAAAAAGGTTAAACCTTTTAATATTATCTGGAAACGCATAGGACATAAATCAAGTTGGCGCATGTCAGTCGTCAAAACTTTTTTTGATCAAAAATTAAAATTGATGGGTTTAGAAAAAATATTGACTGGGAAATTGGTCTTTAAAAAAGGTTTTGATGACAAAGGAAAAATGGCCACAAAATAGCCATAAAAAATATAATACTTTTTTTAGAATGTTGTGTCACATTTGTGCTAAAAAATTTGCAAGTTTAAATTTAATATTTCAGTAGCAATATATTTATTAAAAATCGGTTAAAAATTAAAGAAAAAGATGCGAAAAATAAATCTTATTTGATTAAACTAAAAATTAAAAATAAAATAACAACAAAAGCTTGAAAAAATGTTGGTAAAAATAAAATGGGAAATCATCATAATCAAGCGATACAGAAGAATACATGAAATCGAGACATTCGTGAATTTGAAATTCTTTTTTAACAATTTTTCCACTATTTGATTAAACATTTTTCAAATGTGGATCTTTTTTAGCGGCGGCGGCATCAATAAACTTAAAAATGTATGTATTTCATTTTAAATGGATTTAAAAACTTTAAGATTTACGCTAAAGTAACATTTTCGATTAATTGGAATTGAAAAGTTCCTTTAAACATCGATGGGATTTTGCAAAAAAAAAAAACATTCAAACTCATACTTTCCAAATAGCTAAATTGTAAATAAACGTCAATGAATTCAAGCTTAGTAAAATGCTTAGCAACAAACAAAGAGATATTGAATTTCGATGATGACTGTTTTAAATTTGCATAAATGCAAGAAAAAAGCATATACAAGATTTTTGCAAGAAAGTAAAAATAAAAAGTTTATCAATGCAACAACATTGCTTCACTTTTATTTGGCTTCTTCAAAGGTCATTACTAAAATCCGGTCCGGTCCACCGGTCCGGTCCAAGCTACTAAAATCCGGTCCGGTCCGGTCCCGCGCATTTTTGAAAAAATTTTTTGTTTGTACCACAAAGGATTCGAACTTTTGACCCTTTTTTTTCTCAAACCACTACACCATTCAATCAATTGTTTACCTAATAACGAAGAAGCTTATATGCTTTTTGCTTGCGCATTTTTTCTTGCGCTTTTTTTACAAATAAACTTTTTTATGTTACATATTAATATTATTAAATATTGTTTTTCTTGTTTTCAATATATTCTCTTTATTATCAACAATAATATCAAACTTTTCAAAATAATTTAGAATATAATAACATTCATGGTTTTCTATAATAAATTAAAGAAGAAAATGTTCCCTTTTTTCGATGACAAAGTTCTATTGCTTCAGTTATCGGTAATACAGGATGGTGATCATCCATTCCATCATAGAAAATGTAGCCACTTTCTGTGGGTATTAATGAAATAAAGTGGCCCGGGCTACTAATAGTAATTGCACCAAGTTCATAAGTTGCTTTTTCAACCTATAAAATATAGTATGAATGAATTAGCAAGCATGTATTTCTTACTTTAACTGATAATGGAACTTCTTCTAACTTTATTAGGCCAATAGCTTCCAACTCCTCTGGTCTTAAATAACTTATTCTTAAGAGAAATGGTTCGTTTGTTATATATTTTGCTGTTACTTTTGTAGAATATCGATTGCAACTTTGACAACGCTGATTTGGATGTGATTTTAATCTTAGTAATGAAGAAATTTTTTCAGCAAAAGGTTTTTCATTTTCCATTATGCTCTTGCTAAAAATTTTTTTATGTGTGAAAATTAGGCAATAAAACTTACGATAAATCCAAGATTTCTTGGGCTCCTGTTGTTGTTTTTTCTTTACAAAAATCACATTTTACTGTAAATGTTGCAGCATGTTCAGTTTTCAATAAATGATCAAATACGACGCTTGATTCTGTTCCCCATAAGTTTTTTCTCTGAAAATATATCTCCTATTTTTTGTAAATAATAAAGGCATTTACCTCGCCGTAAACTTTTCTCATAAAAGTATCTTTTGCTCGTTGTAACCCATCAATACTTTCAAAAATAGTTTTGTCAGAAATAAATTCTTTTAATGCATTTTTGAAATCTGAATCCAATTCACTTTGTAATATCAATCTTAAATTTCAATGATGGTTAATTTTTTATATGACTAAACCTACTTTTTAAACGCTGGATATCGAACATTAAAAGCGATGAGTGATGCTAAGAAATTGTCCAAAGGACAGGTGTTTGTTATTGTTGTTCCACCCCATTTAGGTAAAAGAATATTCAAAGTTGAATGTTTGTAACATTTCCATCTTTTTGTTGATCGCTTGATTTCATTTGACAATGCTACACAAGAATAGAAGAACCATTCCCCGCATTTGGGATCGCTACATTTAATCATTTGGGGAATTTTTATGACATCATTTCTCTTTTTATCCAATTTAGCATAAGGTTGCCTGCAGCAGCAATATAGTTCCACCTTTTTACTTTTTGTTTTATAACTGCTACTTCTTGTACGAGTCGCTTTCCCTTTTTCCTAAATATTTATAAATATTGTATCCTTTTACTCTAATGACCGACAGACAGTAAGTTAAGATTTATAAAAAACATTAACGAAATGAAAAATTCAAAAAATAGTAAATTTTGTTATTGAAACATTTAAAGGGGTTGTAAAAAAATCATTTATTGAAAACAAGAAAAACAATATTTAATAATATTAATATGTAACATAAAAAAGTTTATTTGTAAAAAAAGCGCAAGAAAAAATGCGCAAGCAAAAAGCATATAAGCTTCTTCGTTATTAGGTAAACAATTGATTGAATGGTGTAGTGGTTTGAGAAAAAAAAGGGTCAAAAGTTCGAATCCTTTGTGGTACAAACAAGAAATTTTTTCAAAAATGCGCGGGACCGGACCGGACCGGATTTTAGCAAGCTGGACCGGGCCGTGGACCGGACCGGATTTTAGTAATGACCTTCTTCAAAAGTTAAAAAAAGAAAATATGAATTTTTGTTGTAAGAAATCCGGCGAAAAATATTATGTTTTTTGTATCACATTTATCAGTTTTACTAAGCTTCATCTTCTGTGCATCCAGCTACGTTTTAAATCGAGATTCAAACAAAATTTATTTAAAATTTCTTTGGTTCCATTTGTTTCAAGAAATCTTGAAAAGAACTTCATTGATTTTAGTTACAAAGTTAAAATGATGTAAGACGATGGCTTTGTAAGTTGCCCATCTAACCTTAATCAATCATCATGCGTACGTACTACCAATGTGCAATAATATTTCTTATTTGCTTTCATTTTAGTTATAAATGCAGTTTACTAATTCCAAAAATTGCAAGAAAAGTACACACATCTTCCATTTTTCATTTTATAAATTGAACTAATGACCTCATTAATATAAAAACATTTATTTTCTTTGTTTTTAATCCTCTTTTGGATGTGTATGTATTCAATCTCAATATTACAAAATACTTTTATCTTTTCGTTTGCCACTAAAAAAGAACCAAAAATTCAAAGCTTCTCAAAAAAAATTTTTTGTTTCAACTCTTTGAAAAACAACAAAATTTGGCAACATGGAAAAAAGCTTTATTCCACTCGCGATTTTTTATCGATATCAGATTCGAAAATTGTCTAGAAAATCCATTATAAAAAACGAAGAAGAATTCGAAAAAATTTATAAATCATCCGCAGCTTCGACCATAAAATAATGGCAAGCGAATATGTAAATTTAAATGCAAGAAACAATTTTATTTTAAGAAAAATATTTTTTATTTTTTGACATCCTGAGATCGGATTCGAAAATTGTCTAGAAAATCCATTATAAAAAAGGAAGAAGAATTCGAAAAAATTCACAAATCATCCGCAGCTTCGACCATAAAATAATGGCACGCCAATATGTAAATTTTAAAGCAAGAAACAATTTTATTTTATGAAAAACATTTTTAATTTTTGACATTCTGAGATCTGATTTGAAAGTTGTTTAGTAAATCTAACTCAAAAAGCGGCGAAGAATTCGAAAAAATTCACAAATCATCCGCAGCTTCGACCATAAAATAATGGCACGCCAATATGTAAATTTTAATGCAAGAAACAATTTTATTTTATGAAAAACATTTTTAATTTTTGACATTCTGAGATCTGATTTGAAAGTTGTTTAGTAAATCTAACTCAAAAAGCGGTGAAGAATTCGAAAAAATTCACAAATCATCCGCAGCTTCGACCATAAAATAATGGCACGCCAATATGTAAATTTTAAAGCAAGAAACAATTTTATTTTATGAAAAACATTTTTAATTTTTGACATTCTGAGATCTGATTTGAAAGTTGTTTAGTAAATCTAACTCAAAAAGCGGTGAAGAATTCGAAAAAATTCACAAATCATCCGCAGCTTCGACCATAAAATAATGGCACGCCAATATGTAAATTTTAAAGCAAGAAACAATTTTATTTTATGAAAAACATTTTTAATTTTTGACATTCTGAGATCTGATTTGAAAGTTGTTTAGTAAATCTAACTCAAAAAGCGGCGAAGAATTCGAAAAAATTCACAAATCATCCGCAGCTTCGACCATAAAATAATGGCACGCCAATATGTAAATTTTAATGCAAGAAACAATTTTATTTTATGAAAAACATTTTTAATTTTTGACTTCCCATGATTGGATTTGAAATTTGTTTAGTAAATCTAACTCAAAAAGCGGCGAAGAATTCGAAAAAATTCACAAATCATCCGCAGCTTCGACCATAAAATAATGGCACACCAATATGTAAATTTTAATGCAAGAAACAATTTTATTTTATGAAAAACATTTTTAATTTTTGACATTCTGAGATCTGATTTGAAAGTTGTTTAGTAAATCTAACTCAAAAAGCGATAAAGAATTCGAAAAAATTCACAAATCATCCGCAGCTTCGACCAAAAAATAATGGCACGCCAATATGTAAATTTTAATGCAAGAAACAATTTTATTTTATGAAAAACATTTTTAATTTTTGACATTCTGAGATCTGATTTGAAAGTTGTTTAGTAAATCTAACTCAAAAAGCGGTGAAGAATTCGAAAAAATTCACAAATCATCCGCAGCTTCGACCATAAAATAATGGCACGCCAATATGTAAATTTTAATGCAAGAAACAATTTTATTTTATGAAAAACATTTTTAATTTTTGACTTCCCATGATTGGATTTGAAATTTGTTTAGTAAATCTAACTCAAAAAGCGGTGAAGAATTCGAAAAAATTCACAAATCATCCGCAGCTTCGACCATAAAATAATGGCACGCCAATATGTAAATTTTAATGCAAGAAACAATTTTATTTTATGAAAAACATTTTTAATTTTTGACTTCCCATGATTGGATTTGAAATTTGTTTAGTAAATCTAACTCAAAAAGCGGTGAAGAATTCGAAAAAATTCACAAATCATCCGCAGCTTCGACCATAAAATAATGGCACGCCAATATGTAAATTTTAATGCAAGAAACAATTTTATTTTATGAAAAACATTTTTAATTTTTGACTTCCCATGATTGGATTTGAAATTTGTTTAGTAAATCTAACTCAAAAAGCGGTGAAGAATTCGAAAAAATTCACAAATCATCCGCAGCTTCGACCATAAAATAATGGCACACCAATATGTAAATTTTAATGCAAGAAACAATTTTATTTTATGAAAAACATTTTTAATTTTTGACATTCTGAGATCTGATTTGAAAGTTGTTTAGTAAATCTAACTCAAAAAGCGATAAAGAATTCGAAAAAATTCACAAATCATCCGCAGCTTCGACCAAAAAATAATGGCACGCCAATATGTAAATTTTAATGCAAGAAACAATTTTATTTTATGAAAAACATTTTTAATTTTTGACATTCTGAGATCTGATTTGAAAGTTGTTTAGTAAATCTAACTCAAAAAGCGGTGAAGAATTCGAAAAAATTCACAAATCATCCGCAGCTTCGACCATAAAATAATGGCACGCCAATATGTAAATTTTAATGCAAGAAACAATTTTATTTTATGAAAAACATTTTTAATTTTTGACTTCCCATGATTGGATTTGAAATTTGTTTAGTAAATCTAACTCAAAAAGCGGTGAAGAATTCGAAAAAATTCACAAATCATCCGCAGCTTCGACCATAAAATAATGGCACGCCAATATGTAAATTTTAATGCAAGAAACAATTTTATTTTATGAAAAACATTTTTAATTTTTGACTTCCCATGATTGGATTTGAAATTTGTTTAGTAAATCTAACTCAAAAAGCGGTGAAGAATTCGAAAAAATTCACAAATCATCCGCAGCTTCGACCATAAAATAATGGCACGCCAATATGTAAATTTTAATGCAAGAAACAATTTTATTTTATGAAAAACATTTTTAATTTTTGACTTCCCATGATTGGATTTGAAATTTGTTTAGTAAATCTAACTCAAAAAGCGGTGAAGAATTCGAAAAAATTCACAAATCATCCGCAGCTTCGACCATAAAATAATGGCTCGCCAATATGTAAATTTTAATGCAAGAAACAATTTTATTTTATGAAAAACATTTTTAATTTTTGACTTCCCATGATTGGATTTGAAATTTGTTTAGTAAATCTAACTCAAAAAGCGGTGAAGAATTCGAAAAAATTCACAAATCATCCGCAGCTTCGACCATAAAATAATGGCACGCCAATATGTAAATTTTAATGCAAGAAACAATTTTATTTTATGAAAAACATTTTTAATTTTTGACTTCCCATGATTGGATTTGAAATTTGTTTAGTAAATCTAACTCAAAAAGCGGTGAAGAATTCGAAAAAATTCACAAATCATCCGCAGCTTCGACCATAAAATAATGGCACGCCAATATGTAAATTTTAATGCAAGAAACAATTTTATTTTATGAAAAACATTTTTAATTTTTGACTTCCCATGATTGGATTTGAAATTTGTTTAGTAAATCTAACTCAAAAAGCGGAGAAGAATTCGAAAAAATTCACAAATCATCCGCAGCTTCGACCATAAAATAATGGCACGCCAATATGTAAATTTTAATGCAAGAAACAATTTTATTTTATGAAAAACATTTTTAATTTTTGACTTCCCATGATTGGATTTGAAATTTGTTTAGTAAATCTAACTCAAAAAGCGGTGAAGAATTCGAAAAAATTCACAAATCATCCGCAGATTCGACCATAAAATAATGGCACGCCAATATGTAAATTTTAATGCAAGAAACAATTTTATTTTATGAAAAACATTTTTAATTTTTGACATTCTGAGATCTGATTTGAAAGTTGTTTAGTAAATCTAACTCAAAAAGCGGTGAAGAATTCGAAAAAATTCACAAATCATCCGCAGCTTCGACCATAAAATAATGGCACGCCAATATGTAAATTTTAATGCAAGAAACAATTTTATTTTATGAAAAACATTTTTAATTTTAGACTTCCCATGATTGGATTTGAAATTTGTTTAGTAAATCTAACTCAAAAAGCGGTGAAGAATTCGAAAAAATTCACAAATCATCCGCAGCTTCGACCATAAAATAATGGCACGCCAATATGTAAATTTTAATGCAAGAAAGAATTTATTTTATGAAAAACATTTAAACAAAAAAACTCAGAAAAAAAAAATTCTAATACAAAATCAGAAAATTTGAATATTTAATGCCTCAAGGCTTGAAGATTGTGTTAATTGATAAAAAAATGTTCATTGATTTAGGTACTTCCAACGGACGTAGCTGAAAATCATCTTCGGAATAATTTTAATATAATTAATAAAAAATATTTAAAACAAAAAAAGCTCAGAAAAAAAAATTTCTAATACAAATTTAGAAAATTTGATTATTTAATGCCTCAAGGCTTGAAGCTTGTGTTAATTGATAAAAAAAATGTTCATTGATTGAGGTACTTCCAACGGACGTAGCTGAAAATCCTCTTCGGAATAATTTTAATATAATTAATAAAAAATATTTAAAACAAAAAAAGCTCAGAAAAAAAAATTTCTAATACAAATTTAGAAAATTTGATTATTTAATGCCTCAAGGCTTGAAGCTTGTGTTAATTGATAAAAAAAATGTTCATTGATTGAGGTACTTCCAACGGACGTAGCTGAAAATCCTCTTCGGAATAATTTTAATATAATTAATAAAAAATATTTAAAACAAAAAAAGCTCAGAAAAAAAAATTTCTAATACAAATTTAGAAAATTTGATTATTTAATGCCTCAAGGCTTGTTGATGAATGTGTTCAAAAAAATGTTCATTGATTGAGGTACTTCCAACGGACGTAGCTGAAAATCCTCTTCGGAATAATTTTAATATAATTAATAAAAAATATTTAAAACAAAAAAAGCTCAGAAAAAAAAATTTCTAATACAAATTTAGAAAATTTGATTATTTAATGCCTCAAGGCTTGAAGCTTGTGTTAATTGATAAAAAAAATGTTCATTGATTGAGGTACTTCCAACGGACGTAGCTGAAAATCCTCTTCGGAATAATTTTAATATAATTAATAAAAAATATTTAAAACAAAAAAAGCTCAGAAAAAAAAATTTCTAATACAAATTTAGAAAATTTGATTATTTAATGCCTCAAGGCTTGAAGCTTGTGTTAATTGATAAAAAAAATGTTCATTGATTGAGGTACTTCCAACGGACGTAGCTGAAAATCCTCTTCGGAATAATTTTAATATAATTAATAAAAAATATTTAAAACAAAAAAAGCTCAGAAAAAAAAATTTCTAATACAAATTTAGAAAATTTGATTATTTAATGCCTCAAGGCTTGTTGATGAATGTGTTCAAAAAAATGTTCATTGATTGAGGTAGTTCCATTGGACGGAACTCAATATCCTCTTTGGAATAATTTAAATATATTTAATAAAAAAAATTTAAAACAAAAAAAGCTCAGAAAAAAAAATTTCTAATACAAATTGAGAAAATTTGATTATTTAATGCCTCAAGGCTTGTTGATGAATGTGTTCAAAAAAATGTTCATTGATTGAGGTAGTTCCATTGGACGGAACTCAATATCCTCTTTGGAATAATTTAAATATATTTAATAAAAAAAATTTAAAACAAAAAAAGCTCAGAAAAAAAAATTTCTAATACAAATTGAGAAAATTTGATTATTTAATGCCTCAAGGCTTGTTGATGAATGTGTTCAAAAAAATGTTCATTGATTGAGGTAGTTCCATTGGACGGAACTCAATATCCTCTTTGGAATAATTTAAATATATTTAATAAAAAAAATTTAAAACAAAAAAAGCTCAGAAAAAAAAATTTCTAATACAAATTGAGAAAATTTGATTATTTAATGCCGCAAGGCTTGTTGATGAATGTGTTCAAAAAAATGTTCATTGATTGAGGTACTTCCAACGGACGTAGCTGAAAATCCTCTTCGGAATAATTTTAATATAATTAATAAAAAATATTTAAAACAAAAAAAGCTCAGAAAAAAAAATTTCTAATACAAATTTAGAAAATTTGATTATTTAATGCCTCAAGGCTTGAAGCTTGTGTTAATTGATAAAAAAATGTTCATTGATTTAGGTACTTCCAACGGACGTAGCTGAAAATCATCTTCGGAATAATTTTAATATAATTAATAAAAAATATTTAAAACAAAAAAAGCTCAGAAAAAAAAATTTCTAATACAAATTTAGAAAATTTGATTATTTAATGCCTCAAGGCTTGAAGCTTGTGTTAATTGATAAAAAAATGTTCATTGATTTAGGTACTTCCAACGGACGTAGCTGAAAATCATCTTCGGAATAATTTTAATATAATTAATAAAAAATATTTAAAACAAAAAAAGCTCAGAAAAAAAAATTTCTAATACAAATTTAGAAAATTTGATTATTTAATGCCTCAAGGCTTGAAGATTGTGTTAATTGATAAAAAAATGTTCATTGATTTAGGTACTTCCAACGGACGTAGCTGAAAATCATCTTCGGAATAATTTTAATATAATTAATAAAAAATATTTAAAACAAAAAAAGCTCAGAAAAAAAAAATTCTAATACAAAATCAGAAAATTTGAATATTTAATGCCTCAAGGCTTGAAGATTGTGTTAATTGATAAAAAAATGTTCATTGATTTAGGTACTTCCAACGGACGTAGCTGAAAATCATCTTCGGAATAATTTTAATATAATTAATAAAAAATATTTAAAACAAAAAAAGCTCAGAAAAAAAAATTTCTAATACAAATTTAGAAAATTTGATTATTTAATGCCTCAAGGCTTGAAGCTTGTGTTAATTGATAAAAAAAATGTTCATTGATTGAGGTACTTCCAACGGACGTAGCTGAAAATCCTCTTCGGAATAATTTTAATATAATTAATAAAAAATATTTAAAACAAAAAAAGCTCAGAAAAAAAAATTTCTAATACAAATTTAGAAAATTTGATTATTTAATGCCTCAAGGCTTGTTGATGAATGTGTTCAAAAAAATGTTCATTGATTGAGGTACTTCCAACGGACGTAGCTGAAAATCCTCTTCGGAATAATTTTAATATAATTAATAAAAAATATTTAAAACAAAAAAAGCTCAGAAAAAAAAATTTCTAATACAAATTTAGAAAATTTGATTATTTAATGCCTCAAGGCTTGAAGCTTGTGTTAATTGATAAAAAAATGTTCATTGATTTAGGTACTTCCAACGGACGTAGCTGAAAATCATCTTCGGAATAATTTTAATATAATTAATAAAAAATATTTAAAACAAAAAAAGCTCAGAAAAAAAAATTTCTAATACAAATTTAGAAAATTTGATTATTTAATGCCTCAAGGCTTGTTGATGAATGTGTTCAAAAAAATGTTCATTGATTGAGGTAGTTCCATTGGACGGAACTCAATATCCTCTTTGGAATAATTTAAATATATTTAATAAAAAAAATTTAAAACAAAAAAAGCTCAGAAAAAAAAATTTCTAATACAAATTGAGAAAATTTGATTATTTAATGCCTCAAGGCTTGTTGATGAATGTGTTCAAAAAAATGTTCATTGATTGAGGTAGTTCCATTGGACGGAACTCAATATCCTCTTTGGAATAATTTAAATATATTTAATAAAAAAAATTTAAAACAAAAAAAGCTCAGAAAAAAAAATTTCTAATACAAATTTAGAAAATTTGATTATTTAATGCCTCAAGGCTTGTTGATGAATGTGTTCAAAAAAATGTTTATTGATTGAGGTACTTCCAACGGACGTAGCTGAAAATCCTCTTCGGAATAATTTTAATATAATTAATAAAAAATATTTAAAACAAAAAAAGCTCAGAAAAAAAAATTTCTAATACAAATTTAGAAAATTTGATTATTTAATGCCTCAAGGCTTGAAGCTTGTGTTAATTGATAAAAAAATGTTCATTGATTTAGGTACTTCCAACGGACGTAGCTGAAAATCATCTTCGGAATAATTTTAATATAATTAATAAAAAATATTTAAAACAAAAAAAGCTCAGAAAAAAAAATTTCTAATACAAATTTAGAAAATTTGATTATTTAATGCCTCAAGGCTTGAAGCTTGTGTTAATTGATAAAAAAATGTTCATTGATTTAGGTACTTCCAACGGACGTAGCTGAAAATCATCTTCGGAATAATTTTAATATAATTAATAAAAAATATTTAAAACAAAAAAAGCTCAGAAAAAAAAATTTCTAATACAAATTTAGAAAATTTGATTATTTAATGCCTCAAGGCTTGTTGATGAATGTGTTCAAAAAAATGTTCATTGATTGAGGTAGTTCCATTGGACGGAACTCAATATCCTCTTTGGAATAATTTAAATATATTTAATAAAAAAAATTTAAAACAAAAAAAGCTCAGAAAAAAAAATTTCTAATACAAATTTAGAAAATTTGATTATTTAATGCCTCAAGGCTTGTTGATGAATGTGTTCAAAAAAATGTTCATTGATTGAGGTACTTCCAACGGACGTAGCTGAAAATCCTCTTCGGAATAATTTTAATATAATTAATAAAAAATATTTAAAACAAAAAAAGCTCAGAAAAAAAAATTTCTAATACAAATTTAGAAAATTTGATTATTTAATGCCTCAAGGCTTGAAGCTTGTGTTAATTGATAAAAAAATGTTCATTGATTTAGGTACTTCCAACGGACGTAGCTGAAAATCATCTTCGGAATAATTTTAATATAATTAATAAAAAATATTTAAAACAAAAAAAGCTCAGAAAAAAAAATTTCTAATACAAATTTAGAAAATTTGATTATTTAATGCCTCAAGGCTTGAAGCTTGTGTTAATTGATAAAAAAATGTTCATTGATTTAGGTACTTCCAACGGACGTAGCTGAAAATCATCTTCGGAATAATTTTAATATAATTAATAAAAAATATTTAAAACAAAAAAAGCTCAGAAAAAAAAATTTCTAATACAAATTTAGAAAATTTGATTATTTAATGCCTCAAGGCTTGTTGATGAATGTGTTCAAAAAAATGTTCATTGATTGAGGTAGTTCCATTGGACGGAACTCAATATCCTCTTTGGAATAATTTAAATATATTTAATAAAAAAAATTTAAAACAAAAAAAGCTCAGAAAAAAAAATTTCTAATACAAATTTAGAAAATTTGATTATTTAATGCCTCAAGGCTTGAAGATTGTGTTAATTGATAAAAAAATGTTCATTGATTTAGGTACTTCCAACGGACGTAGCTGAAAATCATCTTCGGAATAATTTTAATATAATTAATAAAAAATATTTAAAACAAAAAAAGCTCAGAAAAAAAAATTTCTAATACAAATTTAGAAAATTTGATTATTTAATGCCTCAAGGCTTGAAGCTTGTGTTAATTGATAAAAAAATGTTCATTGATTTAGGTACTTCCAACGGACGTAGCTGAAAATCATCTTCGGAATAATTTTAATATAATTAATAAAAAATATTTAAAACAAAAAAAGCTCAGAAAAAAAAATTTCTAATACAAATTTAGAAAATTTGATTATTTAATGCCTCAAGGCTTGTTGATGAATGTGTTCAAAAAAATGTTCATTGATTGAGGTAGTTCCATTGGACGGAACTCAATATCCTCTTTGGAATAATTTAAATATATTTAATAAAAAAAATTTAAAACAAAAAAAGCTCAGAAAAAAAAATTTCTAATACAAATTTAGAAAATTTGATTATTTAATGCCTCAAGGCTTGAAGATTGTGTTAATTGATAAAAAAATGTTCATTGATTTAGGTACTTCCAACGGACGTAGCTGAAAATCATCTTCGGAATAATTTTAATATAATTAATAAAAAATATTTAAAACAAAAAAAGCTCAGAAAAAAAAATTTCTAATACAAATTTAGAAAATTTGATTATTTAATGCCTCAAGGCTTGAAGCTTGTGTTAATTGATAAAAAAATGTTCATTGATTTAGGTACTTCCAACGGACGTAGCTGAAAATCATCTTCGGAATAATTTTAATATAATTAATAAAAAATATTTAAAACAAAAAAAGCTCAGAAAAAAAAATTTCTAATACAAATTTAGAAAATTTGATTATTTAATGCCTCAAGGCTTGAAGATTGTGTTAATTGATAAAAAAATGTTCATTGATTTAGGTACTTCCAACGGACGTAGCTGAAAATCATCTTCGGAATAATTTTAATATAATTAATAAAAAATATTTAAAACAAAAAAAGCTCAGAAAAAAAAATTTCTAATACAAATTTAGAAAATTTGATTATTTAATGCCTCAAGGCTTGAAGCTTGTGTTAATTGATAAAAAAAATGTTCATTGATTGAGGTACTTCCAACGGACGTAGCTGAAAATCCTCTTCGGAATAATTTTAATATAATTAATAAAAAATATTTAAAACAAAAAAAGCTCAGAAAAAAAAATTTCTAATACAAATTTAGAAAATTTGATTATTTAATGCCTCAAGGCTTGAAGCTTGTGTTAATTGATAAAAAAAATGTTCATTGATTGAGGTACTTCCAACGGACGTAGCTGAAAATCCTCTTCGGAATAATTTTAATATAATTAATAAAAAATATTTAAAACAAAAAAAGCTCAGAAAAAAAAATTTCTAATACAAATTTAGAAAATTTGATTATTTAATGCCTCAAGGCTTGAAGCTTGTGTTAATTGATAAAAAAATGTTCATTGATTGAGGTACTTCCAACGGACGTAGCTGAAAATCCTCTTCGGAATAATTTTAATATAATTAATAAAAAATATTTAAAACAAAAAAAGCTCAGAAAAAAAAATTTCTAATACAAATTTAGAAAATTTGATTATTTAATGCCTCAAGGCTTGAAGCTTGTGTTAATTGATAAAAAAATGTTCATTGATTGAGGTACTTCCAACGGACGTAGCTGAAAATCCTCTTCGGAATAATTTTAATATAATTAATAAAAAATATTTAAAACAAAAAAAGCTCAGAA
Source organism: Panagrolaimus kolymaensis (assembly GCA_028622995.1). Taxonomy (NCBI): domain Eukaryota; kingdom Metazoa; phylum Nematoda; class Chromadorea; order Rhabditida; family Panagrolaimidae; genus Panagrolaimus; species Panagrolaimus kolymaensis. The sequence goes on from JAJQJQ010000068.1 coordinate 701,224, forward strand.
AAAAAAATTTCTAATACAAATTTAGAAAATTTGATTATTTAATGCCTCAAGGCTTGTTGATGAATGTGTTCAAAAAAATGTTCATTGATTGAGGTAGTTCCATTGGACGGAACTCAATATCCTCTTTGGAATAATTTAAATATATTTAATAAAAAAAATTTAAAACAAAAAAAGCTCAGAAAAAAAAATTTCTAATACAAATTGAGAAAATTTGATTATTTAATGCCTCAAGGCTTGAAGATTGTGTTAATTGATAAAAAAATGTTCATTGATTTAGGTACTTCCAACGGACGTAGCTGAAAATCATCTTCGGAATAATTTTAATATAATTAATAAAAAATATTTAAAACAAAAAAAGCTCAGAAAAAAAAATTTCTAATACAAATTTAGAAAATTTGATTATTTAATGCCTCAAGGCTTGAAGCTTGTGTTAATTGATAAAAAAATGTTCATTGATTGAGGTACTTCCAACGGACGTAGCTGAAAATCATCTTCGGAATAATTTTAATATAATTAATAAAAAATATTTAAAACAAAAAAAGCTCAGAAAAAAAAATTTCTAATACAAATTTAGAAAATTTGATTATTTAATGCCTCAAGGCTTGTTGATGAATGTGTTCAAAAAAATGTTCATTGATTGAGGTAGTTCCATTGGACGGAACTCAATATCCTCTTTGGAATAATTTAAATATATTTAATAAAAAAAATTTAAAACAAAAAAAGCTCAGAAAAAAAAATTTCTAATACAAATTGAGAAAATTTGATTATTTAATGCCTCAAGGCTTGAAGATTGTGTTAATTGATAAAAAAATGTTCATTGATTTAGGTACTTCCAACGGACGTAGCTGAAAATCATCTTCGGAATAATTTTAATATAATTAATAAAAAATATTTAAAACAAAAAAAGCTCAGAAAAAAAAATTTCTAATACAAATTTAGAAAATTTGATTATTTAATGCCTCAAGGCTTGAAGCTTGTGTTAATTGATAAAAAAAATGTTCATTGATTGAGGTACTTCCAACGGACGTAGCTGAAAATCCTCTTCGGAATAATTTTAATATAATTAATAAAAAATATTTAAAACAAAAAAAGCTCAGAAAAAAAAATTTCTAATACAAATTTAGAAAATTTGATTATTTAATGCCTCAAGGCTTGAAGCTTGTGTTAATTGATAAAAAAAATGTTCATTGATTGAGGTACTTCCAACGGACGTAGCTGAAAATCCTCTTCGGAATAATTTTAATATAATTAATAAAAAATATTTAAAACAAAAAAAGCTCAGAAAAAAAAATTTCTAATACAAATTTAGAAAATTTGATTATTTAATGCCTCAAGGCTTGAAGCTTGTGTTAATTGATAAAAAAAATGTTCATTGATTGAGGTACTTCCAACGGACGTAGCTGAAAATCCTCTTCGGAATAATTTTAATATAATTAATAAAAAATATTTAAAACAAAAAAAGCTCAGAAAAAAAAATTTCTAATACAAATTTAGAAAATTTGATTATTTAATGCCTCAAGGCTTGTTGATGAATGTGTTCAAAAAAATGTTCATTGATTGAGGTAGTTCCATTGGACGGAACTCAATATCCTCTTTGGAATAATTTAAATATATTTAATAAAAAAAATTTAAAACAAAAAAAGCTCAGAAAAAAAAATTTCTAATACAAATTGAGAAAATTTGATTATTTAATGCCTCAAGGCTTGAAGATTGTGTTAATTGATAAAAAAATGTTCATTGATTTAGGTACTTCCAACGGACGTAGCTGAAAATCATCTTCGGAATAATTTTAATATAATTAATAAAAAATATTTAAAACAAAAAAAGCTCAGAAAAAAAAATTTCTAATACAAATTTAGAAAATTTGATTATTTAATGCCTCAAGGCTTGAAGCTTGTGTTAATTGATAAAAAAAATGTTCATTGATTGAGGTACTTCCAACGGACGTAGCTGAAAATCCTCTTCGGAATAATTTTAATATAATTAATAAAAAATATTTAAAACAAAAAAAGCTCAGAAAAAAAAATTTCTAATACAAATTTAGAAAATTTGATTATTTAATGCCTCAAGGCTTGAAGCTTGTGTTAATTGATAAAAAAAATGTTCATTGATTGAGGTACTTCCAACGGACGTAGCTGAAAATCCTCTTCGGAATAATTTTAATATAATTAATAAAAAATATTTAAAACAAAAAAAGCTCAGAAAAAAAAATTTCTAATACAAATTTAGAAAATTTGATTATTTAATGCCTCAAGGCTTGAAGCTTGTGTTAATTGATAAAAAAATGTTCATTGATTGAGGTACTTCCAACGGACGTAGCTCAAAATCCTCTTCGGAATAATTTTAATATAATTAATAAAAAATATTTAAAACAAAAAAAGCTCAGAAAAAAAAATTTCTAATACAAATTTAGAAAATTTGATTATTTAATGCCTCAAGGCTTGTTGATGAATGTGTTCAAAAAAATGTTCATTGATTGAGGTACTTCCAACAGACGTAGCTCAAAATCCTCTTCGGAATAATTTTAATATAATTAATAAAAAATATTTAAAACAAAAAAAGCTCAGAAAAAAAAATTTCTAATACAAATTTAGAAAATTTGATTATTTAATGCCTCAAGGCTTGTTGATGAATGTGTTCAAAAAAATGTTCATTGATTGAGGTACTTTCAACGGACGTAGCTCAAAATCCTCTTCGGAATAATTTTAATATAATTAATAAAAAATATTTAAAACAAAAAAAGCTCAGAAAAAAAAATTTCTAATACAAATTTAGAAAATTTGATTATTTAATGCCTCAAGGCTTGTTGATGAATGTGTTCAAAAAAATGTTCATTGATTGAGGTACTTCCAACGGACGTAGCTGAAAATCCTCTTCGGAATAATTTTAATATAATTAATAAAAAATATTTAAAACAAAAAAAGCTCAGAAAAAAAAATTTCTAATACAAATTTAGAAAATTTGATTATTTAATGCCTCAAGGCTTGTTGATGAATGTGTTCAAAAAAATGTTCATTGATTGAGGTACTTCCAACAGACGTAGCTCAAAATCCTCTTCGGAATAATTTTAATATAATTAATAAAAATTATTTAAAACAAAAAAAGCTCAGAAAAAAAAATTTCTAATACAAATTTAGAAAATTTGATTATTTAATGCCTCAAGGCTTGTTGATGAATGTGTTCAAAAAAATGTTCATTGATTGAGGTACTTCCAACGGACGTAGCTCAAAATCCTCTTCGGAATAATTTTAATATTATTAATAAAAAATATTTAAAACAAAAAAAGCTCAGAAAAAAAAATTTCTAATACAAATTTAGAAAATTTGATTATTTAATGCCTCAAGGCTTGAAGCTTGTGTAATTTGATAAAAAAATGTTCATTGATTGAGGTACTTCCAACGGACGTAGCTGAAAATCCTCTTCGGAATAATTTTAATATAATTAATAAAAATTATTTAAAACAAAAAAAGCTCAGAAAAAAAAATTTCTAATACAAATTTAGAAAATTTGATTATTTAATGCCTCAAGGCTTGTTGATGAATGTGTTCAAAAAAATGTTCATTGATTGAGGTACTTCCAACGGACGTAGCTGAAAATCCTCTTCGGAATAATTTTAATATAATTAATAAAAATTATTTAAAACAAAAAAAGCTCAGAAAAAAAAATTTCTAATACAAATTTAGAAAATTTGATTATTTAATGCCTCAAGGCTTGAAGCTTGTGTAATTTGATAAAAAAATGTTCATTGATTGAGGTACTTCCAACGGACGTAGCTGAAAATCCTCTTCGGAATAATTTTAATATAATTAATAAAAAATATTAAAAACAAAAAAAGCTCAGAAAAAAAAATTTCTAATACAAATTTAGAAAATTTGATTATTTAATGCCTCAAGGCTTGTTAATGAATGTGTTCAAAAAAATGTTCATTGATTGAGGTACTTCCAACGGACGTAGCTCAAAATCCTCTTCGGAATAATTTTAATATAATTAATAAAAATTATTTAAAACAAAAAAAGCTCAGAAAAAAAATTTCTAATACAAATTTAGAAAATTTGATTATTTAATGCCTCAAGGCTTGTTGATGAATGTGTTCAAAAAAATGTTCATTGATTGAGGTACTTCCAACGGACGTAGCTCAAAATCCTCTTCGGAATAATTTTAATATTATTAATAAAAAATATTTAAAACAAAAAAAGCTCAGAAAAAAAAATTTCTAATACAAATTTAGAAAATTTGATTATTTAATGCCTCAAGGCTTGTTGATGAATGTGTTCAAAAAAATGTTCATTGATTGAGGTACTTCCAACGGACGTAGCTCAAAATCCTCTTCGGAATAATTTTAATATAATTAATAAAAATTATTTAAAACAAAAAAAGCTCAGAAAAAAAATTTCTAATACAAATTTAGAAAATTTGATTATTTAATGCCTCAAGGCTTGAAGCTTGTGTTAATTGATAAAAAAATGTTCATTGATTGAGGTACTTCCAACGGACGTAGCTCAAAATCCTCTTCGGAATAATTTTAATATTATTAATAAAAAATATTTAAAACAAAAAAAGCTCAGAAAAAAAAATTTCTAATACAAATTTAGAAAATTTGATTATTTAATGCCTCAAGGCTTGTTGATGAATGTGTTCAAAAAAATGTTCATTGATTGAGGTACTTCCAACGGACGTAGCTGAAAATCCTCTTCGGAATAATTTTAATATAATTAATAAAAATTATTTAAAACAAAAAAAGCTCAGAAAAAAAAATTTCTAATACAAATTTAGAAAATTTGATTATTTAATGCCTCAAGGCTTGAAGCTTGTGTTAATTGATAAAAAAATGTTCATTGATTGAGGTACTTCCAACGGACGTAGCTGAAAATCATCTTCGGAATAATTTTAATATAATTAATAAAAAATATTTAAAACAAAAAAAGCTCAGAAAAAAAAATTTCTAATACAAATTTAGAAAATTTGATTATTTAATGCCTCAAGGCTTGTTGATGAATGTGTTCAAAAAAATGTTCATTGATTGAGGTAGTTCCATTGGACGGAACTCAATATCCTCTTTGGAATAATTTAAATATATTTAATAAAAAAAATTTAAAACAAAAAAAGCTCAGAAAAAAAAATTTCTAATACAAATTGAGAAAATTTGATTATTTAATGCCTCAAGGCTTGAAGATTGTGTTAATTGATAAAAAAATGTTCATTGATTTAGGTACTTCCAACGGACGTAGCTGAAAATCATCTTCGGAATAATTTTAATATAATTAATAAAAAATATTTAAAACAAAAAAAGCTCAGAAAAAAAAATTTCTAATACAAATTTAGAAAATTTGATTATTTAATGCCTCAAGGCTTGAAGCTTGTGTTAATTGATAAAAAAATGTTCATTGATTGAGGTACTTCCAACGGACGTAGCTGAAAATCATCTTCGGAATAATTTTAATATAATTAATAAAAAATATTTAAAACAAAAAAAGCTCAGAAAAAAAAATTTCTAATACAAATTTAGAAAATTTGATTATTTAATGCCTCAAGGCTTGTTGATGAATGTGTTCAAAAAAATGTTCATTGATTGAGGTAGTTCCATTGGACGGAACTCAATATCCTCTTTGGAATAATTTAAATATATTTAATAAAAAAAATTTAAAACAAAAAAAGCTCAGAAAAAAAAATTTCTAATACAAATTTAGAAAATTTGATTATTTAATGCCTCAAGGCTTGAAGCTTGTGTTAATTGATAAAAAAATGTTCATTGATTGAGGTACTTCCAACGGACGTAGCTGAAAATCATCTTCGGAATAATTTTAATATAATTAATAAAAAATATTTAAAACAAAAAAAGCTCAGAAAAAAAAATTTCTAATACAAATTTAGAAAATTTGATTATTTAATGCCTCAAGGCTTGTTGATGAATGTGTTCAAAAAAATGTTCATTGATTGAGGTACTTCCAACGGACGTAGCTGAAAATCCTCTTCGGAATAATTTTAATATAATTAATAAAAAATATTTAAAACAAAAAAAGCTCAGAAAAAAAAATTTCTAATACAAATTTAGAAAATTTGATTATTTAATGCCTCAAGGCTTGTTGATGAATGTGTTCAAAAAAATGTTCATTGATTGAGGTACTTCCAACGGACGTAGCTCAAAATCCTCTTCGGAATAATTTTAATATAATTAATAAAAATTATTTAAAACAAAAAAAGCTCAGAAAAAAAATTTCTAATACAAATTTAGAAAATTTGATTATTTAATGCCTCAAGGCTTGAAGCTTGTGTTAATTGATAAAAAAATGTTCATTGATTGAGGTACTTCCAACGGACGTAGCTCAAAATCCTCTTCGGAATAATTTTAATATTATTAATAAAAAATATTTAAAACAAAAAAAGCTCAGAAAAAAAAATTTCTAATACAAATTTAGAAAATTTGATTATTTAATGCCTCAAGGCTTGTTGATGAATGTGTTCAAAAAAATGTTCATTGATTGAGGTACTTCCAACGGACGTAGCTGAAAATCCTCTTCGGAATAATTTTAATATAATTAATAAAAATTATTTAAAACAAAAAAAGCTCAGAAAAAAAAATTTCTAATACAAATTTAGAAAATTTGATTATTTAATGCCTCAAGGCTTGAAGCTTGTGTTAATTGATAAAAAAATGTTCATTGATTGAGGTACTTCCAACGGACGTAGCTGAAAATCATCTTCGGAATAATTTTAATATAATTAATAAAAAATATTTAAAACAAAAAAAGCTCAGAAAAAAAAATTTCTAATACAAATTTAGAAAATTTGATTATTTAATGCCTCAAGGCTTGTTGATGAATGTGTTCAAAAAAATGTTCATTGATTGAGGTAGTTCCATTGGACGGAACTCAATATCCTCTTTGGAATAATTTAAATATATTTAATAAAAAAAATTTAAAACAAAAAAAGCTCAGAAAAAAAAATTTCTAATACAAATTGAGAAAATTTGATTATTTAATGCCTCAAGGCTTGAAGATTGTGTTAATTGATAAAAAAATGTTCATTGATTTAGGTACTTCCAACGGACGTAGCTGAAAATCATCTTCGGAATAATTTTAATATAATTAATAAAAAATATTTAAAACAAAAAAAGCTCAGAAAAAAAAATTTCTAATACAAATTTAGAAAATTTGATTATTTAATGCCTCAAGGCTTGAAGCTTGTGTTAATTGATAAAAAAATGTTCATTGATTGAGGTACTTCCAACGGACGTAGCTGAAAATCATCTTCGGAATAATTTTAATATAATTAATAAAAAATATTTAAAACAAAAAAAGCTCAGAAAAAAAAATTTCTAATACAAATTTAGAAAATTTGATTATTTAATGCCTCAAGGCTTGTTGATGAATGTGTTCAAAAAAATGTTCATTGATTGAGGTAGTTCCATTGGACGGAACTCAATATCCTCTTTGGAATAATTTAAATATATTTAATAAAAAAAATTTAAAACAAAAAAAGCTCAGAAAAAAAAATTTCTAATACAAATTTAGAAAATTTGATTATTTAATGCCTCAAGGCTTGAAGCTTGTGTTAATTGATAAAAAAATGTTCATTGATTGAGGTACTTCCAACGGACGTAGCTGAAAATCATCTTCGGAATAATTTTAATATAATTAATAAAAAATATTTAAAACAAAAAAAGCTCAGAAAAAAAAATTTCTAATACAAATTTAGAAAATTTGATTATTTAATGCCTCAAGGCTTGTTGATGAATGTGTTCAAAAAAATGTTCATTGATTGAGGTACTTCCAACGGACGTAGCTGAAAATCCTCTTCGGAATAATTTTAATATAATTAATAAAAAATATTTAAAACAAAAAAAGCTCAGAAAAAAAAATTTCTAATACAAATTTAGAAAATTTGATTATTTAATGCCTCAAGGCTTGAAGCTTGTGTTAATTGATAAAAAAATGTTCATTGATTGAGGTACTTCCAACGGACGTAGCTCAAAATCCTCTTCGGAATAATTTTAATATAATTAATAAAAAATATTTAAAACAAAAAAAGCTCAGAAAAAAAAATTTCTAATACAAATTTAGAAAATTTGATTATTTAATGCCTCAAGGCTTGAAGCTTGTGTTAATTGATAAAAAAATGTTCATTGATTGAGGTACTTCCAACGGACGTAGCTCAAAATCCTCTTCGGAATAATTTTAATATAATTAATAAAAAATATTTAAAACAAAAAAAGCTCAGAAAAAAAAATTTCTAATACAAATTTAGAAAATTTGATTATTTAATGCCTCAAGGCTTGTTGATGAATGTGTTCAAAAAAATGTTCATTGATTGAGGTACTTCCAACGGACGTAGCTGAAAATCCTCTTCGGAATAATTTTAATATAATTAATAAAAAATATTTAAAACAAAAAAAGCTCAGAAAAAAAAATTTCTAATACAAATTTAGAAAATTTGATTATTTAATGCCTCAAGGCTTGAAGCTTGTGTTAATTGATAAAAAAATGTTCATTGATTGAGGTACTTCCAACGGACGTAGCTGAAAATCCTCTTCGGAATAATTTTAATATAATTAATAAAAAATATTTAAAACAAAAAAAGCTCAGAAAAAAAAATTTCTAATACAAATTTAGAAAATTTGATTATTTAATGCCTCAAGGCTTGAAGCTTGTGTTAATTGATAAAAAAATGTTCATTGATTGAGGTACTTCCAACGGACGTAGCTGAAAATCCTCTTCGGAATAATTTTAATATAATTAATAAAAAATATTTAAAACAAAAAAAGCTCAGAAAAAAAAATTTCTAATACAAATTTAGAAAATTTGATTATTTAATGCCTCAAGGCTTGAAGCTTGTGTTAATTGATAAAAAAATGTTCATTGATTGAGGTACTTCCAACGGACGTAGCTCAAAATCCTCTTCGGAATAATTTTAATATAATTAATAAAAAATATTTAAAACAAAAAAAGCTCAGAAAAAAAAATTTCTAATACAAATTTAGAAAATTTGATTATTTAATGCCTCAAGGCTTGAAGCTTGTGTTAATTGATAAAAAAATGTTCATTGATTGAGGTACTTCCAACGGACGTAGCTCAAAATCCTCTTCGGAATAATTTTAATATAATTAATAAAAAATATTTAAAACAAAAAAAGCTCAGAAAAAAAAATTTCTAATACAAATTTAGAAAATTTGATTATTTAATGCCTCAAGGCTTGAAGCTTGTGTTAATTGATAAAAAAATGTTCATTGATTGAGGTACTTCCAACGGACGTAGCTCAAAATCCTCTTCGGAATAATTTTAATATAATTAATAAAAAATATTTAAAACAAAAAAAGCTCAGAAAAAAAAATTTCTAATACAAATTTAGAAAATTTGATTATTTAATGCCTCAAGGCTTGAAGCTTGTGTTAATTGATAAAAAAATGTTCATTGATTGAGGTACTTCCAACGGACGTAGCTCAAAATCCTCTTCGGAATAATTTTAATATAATTAATAAAAAATATTTAAAACAAAAAAAGCTCAGAAAAAAAAATTTCTAATACAAATTTAGAAAATTTGATTATTTAATGCCTCAAGGCTTGAAGCTTGTGTTAATTGATAAAAAAATGTTCATTGATTGAGGTACTTCCAACGGACGTAGCTGAAAATCATCTTCGGAATAATTTTAATATAATTAATAAAAAATATTTAAAACAAAAAAAGCTCAGAAAAAAAAATTTCTAATACAAATTTAGAAAATTTGATTATTTAATGCCTCAAGGCTTGAAGCTTGTGTTAATTGATAAAAAAATGTTCATTGATTGAGGTACTTCCAACGGACGTAGCTGAAAATCATCTTCGGAATAATTTTAATATAATTAATAAAAAATATTTAAAACAAAAAAAGCTCAGAAAAAAAAATTTCTAATACAAATTTAGAAAATTTGATTATTTAATGCCTCAAGGCTTGAAGCTTGTGTTAATTGATAAAAAAATGTTCATTGATTGAGGTACTTCCAACGGACGTAGCTGAAAATCATCTTCGGAATAATTTTAATATAATTAATAAAAAATATTTAAAACAAAAAAAGCTCAGAAAAAAAAATTTCTAATACAAATTTAGAAAATTTGATTATTTAATGCCTCAAGGCTTGAAGCTTGTGTTAATTGATAAAAAAAATGTTCATTGATTGAGGTACTTCCAACGGACGTAGCTCAAAATCCTCTTCGGAATAATTTTAATATAATTAATAAAAAATATTTAAAACAAAAAAAGCTCAGAAAAAAAAATTTCTAATACAAATTTAGAAAATTTGATTATTTAATGCCTCAAGGCTTGAAGCTTGTGTTAATTGATAAAAAAATGTTCATTGATTGAGGTACTTCCAACGGACGTAGCTGAAAATCATCTTCGGAATAATTTTAATATAATTAATAAAAAATATTTAAAACAAAAAAAGCTCAGAAAAAAAAATTTCTAATACAAATTTAGAAAATTTGATTATTTAATGCCTCAAGGCTTGTTGATGAATGTGTTCAAAAAAATGTTCATTGATTGAGGTACTTCCAACGGACGTAGCTGAAAATCCTCTTCGGAATAATTTTAATATAATTAATAAAAAATATTTAAAACAAAAAAAGCTCAGAAAAAAAAATTTCTAATACAAATTTAGAAAATTTGATTATTTAATGCCTCAAGGCTTGTTGATGAATGTGTTCAAAAAAATGTTCATTGATTGAGGTACTTCCAACGGACGTAGCTCAAAATCCTCTTCGGAATAATTTTAATATAATTAATAAAAAATATTAAAACAAAAAAAGCTCAGAAAAAAAAATTTCTAATACAAATTTAGAAAATTTGATTATTTAATGCCTCAAGGCTTGTTGATGAATGTGTTCAAAAAAATGTTCATTGATTGAGGTACTTTCAACGGACGTAGCTCAAAATCCTCTTCGGAATAATTTTAATATAATTAATAAAAAATATTTAAAACAAAAAAAGCTCAGAAAAAAAAATTTCTAATACAAATTTAGAAAATTTGATTATTTAATGCCTCAAGGCTTGTTGATGAATGTGTTCAAAAAAATGTTCATTGATTGAGGTACTTTCAACGGACGTAGCTCAAAATCCTCTTCGGAATAATTTTAATATAATTAATAAAAAATATTTAAAACAAAAAAAGCTCAGAAAAAAAAATTTCTAATACAAATTTAGAAAATTTGATTATTTAATGCCTCAAGGCTTGAAGCTTGTGTTAATTGATAAAAAAATGTTCATTGATTGAGGTACTTCCAACGGACGTAGCTCAAAATCCTCTTCGGAATAATTTTAATATAATTAATAAAAAATATTTAAAACAAAAAAAGCTCAGAAAAAAAAATTTCTAATACAAATTTAGAAAATTTGATTATTTAATGCCTCAAGGCTTGAAGCTTGTGTTAATTGATAAAAAAATGTTCATTGATTGAGGTACTTCCAACGGACGTAGCTGAAAATCATCTTCGGAATAATTTTAATATAATTAATAAAAAATATTTAAAACAAAAAAAGCTCAGAAAAAAAAATTTCTAATACAAATTTAGAAAATTTGATTATTTAATGCCTCAAGGCTTGAAGCTTGTGTTAATTGATAAAAAAATGTTCATTGATTGAGGTACTTCCAACGGACGTAGCTGAAAATCATCTTCGGAATAATTTTAATATAATTAATAAAAAATATTTAAAACAAAAAAAGCTCAGAAAAAAAAATTTCTAATACAAATTTAGAAAATTTGATTATTTAATGCCTCAAGGCTTGTTGATGAATGTGTTCAAAAAAATGTTCATTGATTGAGGTACTTCCAACGGACGTAGCTGAAAATCCTCTTCGGAATAATTTTAATATAATTAATAAAAAATATTTAAAACAAAAAAAGCTCAGAAAAAAAAATTTCTAATACAAATTTAGAAAATTTGATTATTTAATGCCTCAAGGCTTGAAGCTTGTGTTAATTGATAAAAAAATGTTCATTGATTGAGGTACTTCCAACGGACGTAGCTCAAAATCCTCTTCGGAATAATTTTAATATAATTAATAAAAAATATTTAAAACAAAAAAAGCTCAGAAAAAAAAATTTCTAATACAAATTTAGAAAATTTGATTATTTAATGCCTCAAGGCTTGTTGATGAATGTGTTCAAAAAAATGTTCATTGATTGAGGTACTTCCAACGGACGTAGCTCAAAATCCTCTTCGGAATAATTTTAATATAATTAATAAAAAATATTAAAACAAAAAAAGCTCAGAAAAAAAAATTTCTAATACAAATTTAGAAAATTTGATTATTTAATGCCTCAAGGCTTGTTGATGAATGTGTTCAAAAAAATGTTCATTGATGAGGTACTTTCAACGGACGTAGCTCAAAATCCTCTTCGGAATAATTTTAATATAATTAATAAAAAATATTTAAAACAAAAAAAGCTCAGAAAAAAAAATTTCTAATACAAATTTAGAAAATTTGATTATTTAATGCCTCAAGGCTTGTTGATGAATGTGTTCAAAAAAATGTTCATTGATTGAGGTACTTTCAACGGACGTAGCTCAAAATCCTCTTCGGAATAATTTTAATATAATTAATAAAAAATATTTAAAACAAAAAAAGCTCAGAAAAAAAAATTTCTAATACAAATTTAGAAAATTTGATTATTTAATGCCTCAAGGCTTGAAGCTTGTGTTAATTGATAAAAAAATGTTCATTGATTGAGGTACTTCCAACGGACGTAGCTCAAAATCCTCTTCGGAATAATTTTAATATAATTAATAAAAAATATTTAAAACAAAAAAAGCTCAGAAAAAAAAATTTCTAATACAAATTTAGAAAATTTGATTATTTAATGCCTCAAGGCTTGAAGCTTGTGTTAATTGATAAAAAAATGTTCATTGATTGAGGTACTTCCAACGGACGTAGCTGAAAATCATCTTCGGAATAATTTTAATATAATTAATAAAAAATATTTAAAACAAAAAAAGCTCAGAAAAAAAAATTTCTAATACAAATTTAGAAAATTTGATTATTTAATGCCTCAAGGCTTGTTGATGAATGTGTTCAAAAAAATGTTCATTGATTGAGGTACTTCCAACGGACGTAGCTGAAAATCCTCTTCGGAATAATTTTAATATAATTAATAAAAAATATTTAAAACAAAAAAAGCTCAGAAAAAAAAATTTCTAATACAAATTTAGAAAATTTGATTATTTAATGCCTCAAGGCTTGTTGATGAATGTGTTCAAAAAAATGTTCATTGATTGAGGTACTTCCAACGGACGTAGCTGAAAATCCTCTTCGGAATAATTTTAATATAATTAATAAAAAATATTTAAAACAAAAAAAGCTCAGAAAAAAAAATTTCTAATACAAATTTAGAAAATTTGATTATTTAATGCCTCAAGGCTTGAAACTTGTGTTAATTGATAAAAAAATGTTCATTGATTGAGGTACTTCCAACGGACGTAGCTGAAAATCCTCTTCGGAATAATTTTAATATAATTAATAAAAAATATTTAAAACAAAAAAAGTTCAGAAAAAAAAATTTCTTATACAAATTTAGAAAATTTGATTATTTAATGCCTCAAGGCTTGTTGATGAATGTGTTCAAAAAAATGTTCATTGATTGAGGTACTTCCAACGGACGTAGCTGAAAATCCTCTTCGGAATAATTTTAATATAATTAATAAAAAATATTTAAAACAAAAAAAGTTCAGAAAAAAAAATTTCTTATACAAATTTAGAAAATTTGATTATTTAATGCCTCAAGGCTTGTTGATGAATGTGTTCAAAAAAATGTTCATTGATTGAGGTACTTCCAACGGACGTAGCTCAAAATCCTCTTCGGAATAATTTTAATATAATTAATAAAAAATATTAAAACAAAAAAAGCTCAGAAAAAAAAATTTCTAATACAAATTTAGAAAATTTGATTATTTAATGCCTCAAGGCTTGTTGATGAATGTGTTCAAAAAAATGTTCATTGATGAGGTACTTTCAACGGACGTAGCTCAAAATCCTCTTCGGAATAATTTTAATATAATTAATAAAAAATATTTAAAACAAAAAAAGCTCAGAAAAAAAAATTTCTAATACAAATTTAGAAAATTTGATTATTTAATGCCTCAAGGCTTGTTGATGAATGTGTTCAAAAAAATGTTCATTGATTGAGGTACTTTCAACGGACGTAGCTCAAAATCCTCTTCGGAATAATTTTAATATAATTAATAAAAAATATTTAAAACAAAAAAAGCTCAGAAAAAAAAATTTCTAATACAAATTTAGAAAATTTGATTATTTAATGCCTCAAGGCTTGAAGCTTGTGTTAATTGATAAAAAAATGTTCATTGATTGAGGTACTTCCAACGGACGTAGCTCAAAATCCTCTTCGGAATAATTTTAATATAATTAATAAAAAATATTTAAAACAAAAAAAGCTCAGAAAAAAAAATTTCTAATACAAATTTAGAAAATTTGATTATTTAATGCCTCAAGGCTTGAAGCTTGTGTTAATTGATAAAAAAATGTTCATTGATTGAGGTACTTCCAACGGACGTAGCTGAAAATCATCTTCGGAATAATTTTAATATAATTAATAAAAAATATTTAAAACAAAAAAAGCTCAGAAAAAAAAATTTCTAATACAAATTTAGAAAATTTGATTATTTAATGCCTCAAGGCTTGTTGATGAATGTGTTCAAAAAAATGTTCATTGATTGAGGTACTTCCAACGGACGTAGCTGAAAATCCTCTTCGGAATAATTTTAATATAATTAATAAAAAATATTTAAAACAAAAAAAGCTCAGAAAAAAAAATTTCTAATACAAATTTAGAAAATTTGATTATTTAATGCCTCAAGGCTTGTTGATGAATGTGTTCAAAAAAATGTTCATTGATTGAGGTACTTCCAACGGACGTAGCTGAAAATCCTCTTCGGAATAATTTTAATATAATTAATAAAAAATATTTAAAACAAAAAAAGCTCAGAAAAAAAAATTTCTAATACAAATTTAGAAAATTTGATTATTTAATGCCTCAAGGCTTGAAGCTTGTGTTAATTGATAAAAAAATGTTCATTGATTGAGGTACTTCCAACGGACGTAGCTGAAAATCATCTTCGGAATAATTTTAATATAATTAATAAAAAATATTTAAAACAAAAAAAGCTCAGAAAAAAAAATTTCTAATACAAATTTAGAAAATTTGATTATTTAATGCCTCAAGGCTTGTTGATGAATGTGTTCAAAAAAATGTTCATTGATTGAGGTACTTCCAACGGACGTAGCTGAAAATCCTCTTCGGAATAATTTTAATATAATTAATAAAAAATATTTAAAACAAAAAAAGCTCAGAAAAAAAAATTTCTAATACAAATTTAGAAAATTTGATTATTTAATGCCTCAAGGCTTGTTGATGAATGTGTTCAAAAAAATGTTCATTGATTGAGGTACTTCCAACGGACGTAGCTGAAAATCCTCTTCGGAATAATTTTAATATAATTAATAAAAAATATTTAAAACAAAAAAAGCTCAGAAAAAAAAATTTCTAATACAAATTTAGAAAATTTGATTATTTAATGCCTCAAGGCTTGAAGCTTGTGTTAATTGATAAAAAAATGTTCATTGATTGAGGTACTTCCAACGGACGTAGCTCAAAATCCTCTTCGGAATAATTTTAATATAATTAATAAAAAATATTTAAAACAAAAAAAGCTCAGAAAAAAAAATTTCTAATACAAATTTAGAAAATTTGATTATTTAATGCCTCAAGGCTTGAAGCTTGTGTTAATTGATAAAAAAATGTTCATTGATTGAGGTACTTCCAACGGACGTAGCTGAAAATCATCTTCGGAATAATTTTAATATAATTAATAAAAAATATTTAAAACAAAAAAAGCTCAGAAAAAAAAATTTCTAATACAAATTTAGAAAATTTGATTATTTAATGCCTCAAGGCTTGTTGATGAATGTGTTCAAAAAAATGTTCATTGATTGAGGTACTTCCAACGGACGTAGCTGAAAATCCTCTTCGGAATAATTTTAATATAATTAATAAAAAATATTTAAAACAAAAAAAGCTCAGAAAAAAAAATTTCTAATACAAATTTAGAAAATTTGATTATTTAATGCCTCAAGGCTTGTTGATGAATGTGTTCAAAAAAATGTTCATTGATTGAGGTACTTCCAACGGACGTAGCTGAAAATCCTCTTCGGAATAATTTTAATATAATTAATAAAAAATATTTAAAACAAAAAAAGCTCAGAAAAAAAAATTTCTAATACAAATTTAGAAAATTTGATTATTTAATGCCTCAAGGCTTGAAGCTTGTGTTAATTGATAAAAAAATGTTCATTGATTGAGGTACTTCCAACGGACGTAGCTGAAAATCATCTTCGGAATAATTTTAATATAATTAATAAAAAATATTTAAAACAAAAAAAGCTCAGAAAAAAAAATTTCTAATACAAATTTAGAAAATTTGATTATTTAATGCCTCAAGGCTTGTTGATGAATGTGTTCAAAAAAATGTTCATTGATTGAGGTACTTCCAACGGACGTAGCTGAAAATCCTCTTCGGAATAATTTTAATATAATTAATAAAAAATATTTAAAACAAAAAAAGCTCAGAAAAAAAAATTTCTAATACAAATTTAGAAAATTTGATTATTTAATGCCTCAAGGCTTGTTGATGAATGTGTTCAAAAAAATGTTCATTGATTGAGGTACTTCCAACGGACGTAGCTGAAAATCCTCTTCGGAATAATTTTAATATAATTAATAAAAAATATTTAAAACAAAAAAAGCTCAGAAAAAAAAATTTCTAATACAAATTTAGAAAATTTGATTATTTAATGCCTCAAGGCTTGAAACTTGTGTTAATTGATAAAAAAATGTTCATTGATTGAGGTACTTCCAACGGACGTAGCTGAAAATCCTCTTCGGAATAATTTTAATATAATTAATAAAAAATATTTAAAACAAAAAAAGTTCAGAAAAAAAAATTTCTTATACAAATTTAGAAAATTTGATTATTTAATGCCTCAAGGCTTGTTGATGAATGTGTTCAAAAAAATGTTCATTGATTGAGGTACTTCCAACGGACGTAGCTGAAAATCCTCTTCGGAATAATTTTAATATAATTAATAAAAAATATTTAAAACAAAAAAAGTTCAGAAAAAAAAATTTCTTATACAAATTTAGAAAATTTGATTATTTAATGCCTCAAGGCTTGTTGATGAATGTGTTCAAAAAAATGTTCATTGATTGAGGTACTTCCAACGGACGTAGCTCAAAATCCTCTTCGGAATAATTTTAATATAATTAATAAAAAATATTTAAAACAAAAAAAGCTCAGAAAAAAAAATTTCTAATACAAATTTAGAAAATTTGATTATTTAATGCCTCAAGGCTTGTTGATGAATGTGTTCAAAAAAATGTTCATTGATTGAGGTACTTCCAACGGACGTAGCTCAAAATCCTCTTCGGAATAATTTTAATATAATTAATAAAAAATATTTAAAACAAAAAAAGCTCAGAAAAAAAAATTTCTAATACAAATTTAGAAAATTTGATTATTTAATGCCTCAAGGCTTGTTGATGAATGTGTTCAAAAAAATGTTCATTGATTGAGGTACTTCCAACAGACGTAGCTCAAAATCCTCTTCGGAATAATTTTAATATAATTAATAAAAAATATTTAAAACAAAAAAAGCTCAGAAAAAAAAATTTCTAATACAAATTTAGAAAATTTGATTATTTAATGCCTCAAGGCTTGTTGATGAATGTGTTCAAAAAAATGTTCATTGATTGAGGTACTTTCAACGGACGTAGCTCAAAATCCTCTTCGGAATAATTTTAATATAATTAATAAAAAATATTTAAAACAAAAAAAGCTCAGTAAAAAAAATTTCTAATACAAATTTAGAAAATTTGATTATTTAATGCCTCAAGGCTTGAAGCTTGTGTTAATTGATAAAAAAATGTTCATTGATTGAGGTACTTCCAACGGACGTAGCTCAAAATCCTCTTCGGAATAATTATAATATAATTAATAAAAAATATTTAAAACAAAAAAAGTTCAGAAAAAAAAATTTCT
Source organism: Panagrolaimus kolymaensis (assembly GCA_028622995.1). NCBI lineage: Eukaryota > Metazoa > Nematoda > Chromadorea > Rhabditida > Panagrolaimidae > Panagrolaimus > Panagrolaimus kolymaensis. The sequence goes on from JAJQJQ010000068.1 coordinate 719,303, forward strand.
TATACAAATTTAGAAAATTTGATTATTTAATGCCTCAAGGCTTGTTGATGAATGTGTTCAAAAAAATGTTCATTGATTGAGGTACTTCCAACGGACGTAGCTCAAAATCCTCTTCGGAATAATTTTAATATAATTAATAAAAAATATTTAAAACAAAAAAAGCTCAGAAAAAAAAATTTCTAATACAAATTTAGAAAATTTGATTATTTAATGCCTCAAGGCTTGTTGATGAATGTGTTCAAAAAAATGTTCATTGATTGAGGTACTTCCAACGGACGTAGCTCAAAATCCTCTTCGGAATAATTTTAATATAATTAATAAAAAATATTTAAAACAAAAAAAGCTCAGAAAAAAAAATTTCTAATACAAATTTAGAAAATTTGATTATTTAATGCCTCAAGGCTTGTTGATGAATGTGTTCAAAAAAATGTTCATTGATTGAGGTACTTCCAACAGACGTAGCTCAAAATCCTCTTCGGAATAATTTTAATATAATTAATAAAAAATATTTAAAACAAAAAAAGCTCAGAAAAAAAAATTTCTAATACAAATTTAGAAAATTTGATTATTTAATGCCTCAAGGCTTGTTGATGAATGTGTTCAAAAAAATGTTCATTGATTGAGGTACTTTCAACGGACGTAGCTCAAAATCCTCTTCGGAATAATTTTAATATAATTAATAAAAAATATTTAAAACAAAAAAAGCTCAGAAAAAAAAATTTCTAATACAAATTTAGAAAATTTGATTATTTAATGCCTCAAGGCTTGTTGATGAATGTGTTCAAAAAAATGTTCATTGATTGAGGTACTTCCAACGGACGTAGCTGAAAATCCTCTTCGGAATAATTTTAATATAATTAATAAAAAATATTTAAAACAAAAAAAGCTCAGAAAAAAAAATTTCTAATACAAATTTAGAAAATTTGATTATTTAATGCCTCAAGGCTTGTTGATGAATGTGTTCAAAAAAATGTTCATTGATTGAGGTACTTCCAACAGACGTAGCTCAAAATCCTCTTCGGAATAATTTTAATATAATTAATAAAAATTATTTAAAACAAAAAAAGCTCAGAAAAAAAAATTTCTAATACAAATTTAGAAAATTTGATTATTTAATGCCTCAAGGCTTGTTGATGAATGTGTTCAAAAAAATGTTCATTGATTGAGGTACTTCCAACGGACGTAGCTCAAAATCCTCTTCGGAATAATTTTAATATTATTAATAAAAAATATTTAAAACAAAAAAAGCTCAGAAAAAAAAATTTCTAATACAAATTTAGAAAATTTGATTATTTAATGCCTCAAGGCTTGAAGCTTGTGTAATTTGATAAAAAAATGTTCATTGATTGAGGTACTTCCAACGGACGTAGCTGAAAATCCTCTTCGGAATAATTTTAATATAATTAATAAAAATTATTTAAAACAAAAAAAGCTCAGAAAAAAAAATTTCTAATACAAATTTAGAAAATTTGATTATTTAATGCCTCAAGGCTTGTTGATGAATGTGTTCAAAAAAATGTTCATTGATTGAGGTACTTCCAACGGACGTAGCTGAAAATCCTCTTCGGAATAATTTTAATATAATTAATAAAAATTATTTAAAACAAAAAAAGCTCAGAAAAAAAAATTTCTAATACAAATTTAGAAAATTTGATTATTTAATGCCTCAAGGCTTGAAGCTTGTGTAATTTGATAAAAAAATGTTCATTGATTGAGGTACTTCCAACGGACGTAGCTGAAAATCCTCTTCGGAATAATTTTAATATAATTAATAAAAAATATTAAAAACAAAAAAAGCTCAGAAAAAAAAATTTCTAATACAAATTTAGAAAATTTGATTATTTAATGCCTCAAGGCTTGTTAATGAATGTGTTCAAAAAAATGTTCATTGATTGAGGTACTTCCAACGGACGTAGCTCAAAATCCTCTTCGGAATAATTTTAATATAATTAATAAAAATTATTTAAAACAAAAAAAGCTCAGAAAAAAAATTTCTAATACAAATTTAGAAAATTTGATTATTTAATGCCTCAAGGCTTGTTGATGAATGTGTTCAAAAAAATGTTCATTGATTGAGGTACTTCCAACTGACGTAGCTCAAAATCCTCTTCGGAATAATTTTAATATAATTAATAAAAAATATTAAAAACAAAAAAAGCTCAGAAAAAAAAATTTCTAATACAAATTTAGAAAATTTGATTATTTAATGCCTCAAGGCTTGTTAATGAATGTGTTCAAAAAAATGTTCATTGATTGAGGTACTTCCAACGGACGTAGCTTAAAATCCTCTTCGGAATAATTTTAATATAATTAATAAAAATTATTTAAAACAAAAAAAGCTCAGAAAAAAAAATTTCTAATACAAATTTAGAAAATTTGATTATTTAATGCCTCAAGGCTTGAAGCTTGTGTTAATTGATAAAAAAATGTTCATTGATTGAGGTACTTCCAACGGACGTAGCTCAAAATCCTCTTCGGAATAATTTTAATATTATTAATAAAAAATATTTAAAACAAAAAAAGCTCAGTAAAAAAAATTTCTAATACAAATTTAGAAAATTTGATTATTTAATGCCTCAAGGCTTGTTGATGAATGTGTTCAAAAAAATGTTCATTGATTGAGGTACTTCCAACGGACGTAGCTGAAAATCCTCTTCGGAATAATTTTAATATAATTAATAAAAATTATTTAAAACAAAAAAAGCTCAGAAAAAAAAATTTCTAATACAAATTTAGAAAATTTGATTATTTAATGCCTCAAGGCTTGAAGCTTGTGTTAATTGATAAAAAAATGTTCATTGATTGAGGTACTTCCAACGGACGTAGCTCAAAATCCTCTTCGGAATAATTTTAATATTATTAATAAAAAATATTTAAAACAAAAAAAGCTCAGAAAAAAAAATTTCTAATACAAATTTAGAAAATTTGATTATTTAATGCCTCAAGGCTTGTTGATGAATGTGTTCAAAAAAATGTTCATTGATTGAGGTACTTCCAACGGACGTAGCTGAAAATCCTCTTCGGAATAATTTTAATATAATTAATAAAAATTATTTAAAACAAAAAAAGCTCAGAAAAAAAAATTTCTAATACAAATTTAGAAAATTTGATTATTTAATGCCTCAAGGCTTGAAGCTTGTGTTAATTGATAAAAAAATGTTCATTGATTGAGGTACTTCCAACTGACGTAGCTCAAAATCCTCTTCGGAATAATTTTAATATTATTAATAAAAAATATTAAAAACAAAAAAAGCTCAGAAAAAAAAATTTCTAATACAAATTTAGAAAATTTGATTATTTAATGCCTCAAGGCTTGTTAATGAATGTGTTCAAAAAAATGTTCATTGATTGAGGTACTTCCAACGGACGTAGCTTAAAATCCTCTTCGGAATAATTTTAATATAATTAATAAAAATTATTTAAAACAAAAAAAGCTCAGAAAAAAAAATTTCTAATACAAATTTAGAAAATTTGATTATTTAATGCCTCAAGGCTTGAAGCTTGTGTTAATTGATAAAAAAATGTTCATTGATTGAGGTACTTCCAACGGACGTAGCTCAAAATCCTCTTCGGAATAATTTTAATATTATTAATAAAAAATATTTAAAACAAAAAAAGCTCAGAAAAAAAAATTTCTAATACAAATTTAGAAAATTTGATTATTTAATGCCTCAAGGCTTGTTGATGAATGTGTTCAAAAAAATGTTCATTGATTGAGGTACTTCCAACGGACGTAGCTGAAAATCCTCTTCGGAATAATTTTAATATAATTAATAAAAATTATTTAAAACAAAAAAAGCTCAGAAAAAAAAATTTCTAATACAAATTTAGAAAATTTGATTATTTAATGCCTCAAGGCTTGAAGCTTGTGTTAATTGATAAAAAAATGTTCATTGATTGAGGTACTTCCAACGGACGTAGCTCAAAATCCTCTTCGGAATAATTTTAATATAATTAATAAAAAATATTAAAAACAAAAAAAGCTCAGAAAAAAAAATTTCTAATACAAATTTAGAAAATTTGATTATTTAATGCCTCAAGGCTTGTTAATGAATGTGTTCAAAAAAATGTTCATTGATTGAAGTACTTCCAACGGACGTAGCTGAAAATCCTCTTCGGAATAATTTTAATATTATTAATAAAAAATATTTAAAACAAAAAAAGCTCAGAAAAAAAAATTTCTAATACAAATTTAGAAAATTTGATTATTTAATGCCTCAAGGCTTGTTGATGAATGTGTTCAAAAAAATGTTCATTGATTGAGGTACTTCCAACGGACGTAGCTGAAAATCCTCTTCGGAATAATTTTAATATAATTAATAAAAAATATTTAAAACAAAAAAAGCTCAGAAAAAAAAATTTCTAATACAAATTTAGAAAATTTGATTATTTAATGCCTCAAGGCTTGAAGCTTGTGTTAATTGATAAAAAAATGTTCATTGATTGAGGTACTTCCAACGGACGTAGCTCAAAATCCTCTTCGGAATAATTTTAATATAATTAATAAAAAATATTTAAAACAAAAAAAGCTCAGAAAAAAAAATTTCTAATACAAATTTAGAAAATTTGATTATTTAAAGCCTCAAGGCTTGTTGATGAATGTGTTCAAAAAAATGTTCATTGATTGAGGTACTTCCAACGGACGTAGCTCAAAATCCTCTTCGGAATAATTTTAATATTATTAATAAAAAATATTTAAAACAAAAAAAGCTCAGAAAAAAAAATTTCTAATACAAATTTAGAAAATTTGATTATTTAATGCCTCAAGGCTTGAAGCTTGTGTTAATTGATAAAAAAATGTTCATTGATTGAGGTACTTCCAACGGACGTAGCTGAAAATCCTCTTCGGAATAATTTAAATATATTTAATAATAAATATTGAAAACAAAATAAGTCCAGAAAAAAAAAATTCTAATACAAAATTTGAAAATTTGATTATAATTTGTTTAGTAAATCTAACTCAAAAAGCGGTGAAGAAATCGAAAAAATTTACAAATCATCCGCAGCTTCGACCATAAAATAATGGCACGCCAATATGTAAATTTTAATGCAAGAAACAATTTTATTTTATGAAAAACATTTTTAATTTTGACCTCAATGACATCATGTGAATATTTGACCATATGATTACCAATCTTTTTTTCTCAATAAAATTGCACTTGTCTTTTTGAAAAACATTTTGGGGCATCTTTTTTTGTTTGTATTAAAAAAATTACTTTATATTTATTTTATTTTATTTTTTTTTTTTTTTTTGCATTCTAATTCAAAATTTCAAGTGTTTGTAAATACACAACATTTATTTTTGTGTTTGAATAAGGGAGAAGAAAAAATCATATGATTTTGAAATCTTCGCACTGACAGAGTGACCGGAAAGAAATAAAATAATTTATTTGATGCCGTTTGAGAAAGTTATAATACATATAATAATTAAATTTAAAAAATAACTTCAACATAATTTAAATTTTTTTAAAGTTAAAATGATAATGGTTTATGCTAAGGCTGCGGTTTATTTAGGATGAATAATTAACGATATATTTATTAAGCAGCTATCAGCTGGCACAAACACAAACAAGCGTAAAAAGTTACAGATACAGAAAGTGGCTAAAGTGAAGACAATCAAAAGTTTTTAGGCTGGAGCTTCGCTGCTCCCGCTATTCTTCATTGGTTCATATAAAGCCAACCTGGCGGTAATTTGCTTTATCAGTTTATGAAAGAAATTCGCTGATAATTTTTAGGAAGGAGAAATTTCGATATTCTTTTTTCCTTATTTCTGGCAAAAAAAAAGCCACAGCTTTCAAAATAAAATAAAAAAACAAATATAATCTAAAATTTTGAATGTTTTTGATAATAAATATATGTATAAAAAATACTTTAAAGGTAATACAAAATGTTTGAACATTTTTAAAAAAGAAAAATAATATGTTTAAAAAAATGAAACAATAAATTAAGGCACAAAAAAATTAATTAATTTTTACACACCCTATTAGCGTTCACAAACAATGAAATAAAAACTTTGAAAATAGTAGTGTTTCTTAATTATTTTTTGTTCTCACTTTAATTTGAACTCTTTTATTTTTACCTTTGTGTCCCGTATTAATTTCATTTTAATTAACACCAAATTAAATCAGGCAAAGCAGCCACCAACTCACATCATCCAAATTATTCTTATATACGTAATTTTGTATTTTTTTTAAAATTAAAATTTAATTTTGTCTGAAGTTTTTAAATTTTATTTTTCTACGAACTGTCTGATTGTTAATTTTCAAAAAGGAAAAAGTTAGGCTATAATGAATTTTATTTATCAAAGGTAAAAAAAGTAAAAGTTTAAATTACTACTTTCTTACTCTTTTTTTTTACTTCTCTTTCGAACAAAGACCATTTTCATTCATTTCCGATTTTTTTTATTTAGTTGTTTGAAATTATCAAAAAAAAATGGAAAGCAAAAAACGCTGAACATTATTGAAGGTCATTTTTCGTGAAAGATTCTCGCTTGCTTCCTTTTAAGTTTTTTTTTATCATCGGCCCACCCAAAAGCTTTTTTTAACGCATAATTTTTTTTTGTAACAATTTTCCTTTTCTTTTGCGGTGGCTATGTTTAATAAAAAGTATAAGAGTTGGACATTCCGGTTACATAGGACTCTCGTTCAAGTTTTTTCTCCTTCATGTTCTGTTTCTGGTTTTTCGCTTTTCTTTTGTAAAGAAAAGTTAAAAGTTAATTGGGTATGGCCATATCAGTCAGTCAGTCAGTCAGACATCATTAAAATATAATCAAAAAAAGATGAAGAAAAAAAATATAATCGTTTTTTTTGTTTTAGGTAAAAAAGAGAAAGTTGGATTTTGTAGCTACAAACCTAATTTTACAAAATTTTGCAAGGAGAAAGAAAAAATAATATTAAAATTTAGAATTTTTTCAACTTTTAAAATAGATTTAAAATAACGAAACTGCAATTTTACAGCTTTATCAGTGTTTTTTTTTCGTTGAAAATTTTTATAAGTTGAATACTGACCTTAAAAACGAAAACAGATTTTCTTTAGCAAAAACAAATATTATAAATAATTAATTTCGTAATAAAAAAATTTTTTTCTAAGAACCTTGTAATCCTTATTAAAAATAATCCTGTTGAAAATTAGTGCGAACGTGAAAGAAAATGTTTTTTTTTCTTGACATTGTTTTCATTTGTTCAAATTTTTTATTGGAACTTCAAATTCAAAAAACTTGCGGTGTTTGAAAGAATTTTTTTTACATTAACTTAAAAAACTGCCATTAATATTTTTTTCAAGGTTAGATAGAATAAACATCAAAAAATGCCATAAAAAAGTTTGTTGCAAAAGAATCACAAAAAAAAAGCTTGCATAAAATCGTTTCACATCTTCCACAGAAAAAAAAATTAATTAAATCATAAAAAAAAGGGAAATAAATAAACCCAAATATTTTTTTATGTTTACATGATTTTTTTCTCATTCAAACTGTTTTTTGTTTACAAAGTCAATAAATAAAAAAGGAAAGTAAATTTTTTATTAACAAAAAATAAAACATTTTCGAAGAAGAAAAAAACTCAAACTTTTTTCCTTTTTTTTTTGTTGTACTTAACCTCATTAAAAGTTGTCATCCTTTTCTTGACCATAACATTTATTTATTTTTATGACCTCATCTTCTTCGGAAGTAAGTTTATATCTCCTCCTTTTTTGTGAGGAATCAAACTTCCGGTTAAAAAATTGTATATAAACTAAACTCAAGCCGTTCCACAATCATCATCAAACTAAACTGTCTTCTTTTCGTTTAATTTCGAAGAAAAAATAAAAGGTTTAGTTTAAGAAAGAAAAAAGTTTTTTTGTTGCTATTCGATTTTGGTGTTCGCCTGCTACTTCTTTCTGTTGGTAGTAGTACTTTGAAATTCTCTTAGCGTAGTGTTGCTGTTTATTGTTTCGCCAACAACGACAGAAGAAAAAAAAGCGTTAATTTTTATTTTATTGACGCCAAAAGTTTTATTGTCTCGACTCCACCCATCTCATCAAGCAACGTTTCTGATTTTTTTTGGAGGCTCCAACATTACAAAAAAGGGTGTTAAACAACAACTCACTGGTTTCCTGCTACCCTTTTTTTACCTATTAAACTCCTACCTTTAACATTAAACTTTTTATTTTGTAATTTTATTCTTTCTCTGTATATATAAAAACAGAGAGAAACTTTGATAAAAATCACTATTATCAGTCCACCACTACCATTTCCTAAGAAAAAAAGGAAAAATGATGAAGGTTGTGTTGATTTTGGTATTAGTGGCTTTGGTTTTTTTGGTGGATGCAAAAATTAATAGTCCTAATACTTTACAACAAAGTCGTAAACAATGTTGGTCAAGTGGTAATGGACTATCAGCTAAACTTTGGGATGAAGGATCCAGAATTGATCGAGGTAACTATTTTATTTTATTGGTAGAAAAAAATGAAGAATTGAGTCTCACACAAAACAAAATTCTTTAAAATTAAAAAATAAATAATTTGAAAAATTTTTTGGCCTCGTTCAAAATTATTTTTCGACGAGTCTAAGCAAAAAAAGCTTAAAATTTTTAAGCTTTTTAAAACTTTTTTTATTTTCCAGGAAAATATTGGTATGAATGCAGAAATGGCGAACTTGAACCCCGTGGATGCTTTGGTGAAAATAATGAACGCATGTTTTTATACCAATCTTATGTATCCAATGGCTATGAAATCGAGTGTGCTTTGGATGCAAAAGGATATCTTGGATTTAAATTTGTTAGTTGCACGCCCGATGGCCAACAAAAATATAAGGTTGGACAAACATGGGAAGATTCAAAAAAGATGTATTGGTTTGAATGCAAACAAGATGGACCATATCTTAAAATTGAAGTTGGTGGTTGCATTACCCATGATAAAACAAGACATATCAAACTTGGTGAACGTTATGATTTTGGTGAATATAGGTTTGTTTGGTTTTATTACTTTGAAAGATGCCCCACGTTTTTTACCCCTCTCATTTGCCACGCCACCTCTGCTTCTTAGGCGCTGATCATAACTTTTTTTTCTACGCTGACTCAAAAAAAAAATAAACGCGTGGGTTTGAGGTTTCTTTCTTTCTTTCATAAAAAAAAGACCTTGAAAATAAAGGCGACGACGAATAAGTGTCATTTTTTTCTATTGACCAGCGGGAATGAAAACAGGTTTTTAGTGGTTTTCTTTTTCATTCATTTTTTTGTTTGGGTTTGTGTAAAAAATTGAATGATTGCAATAAATAAAGCAAAGGTCAGTCAGCAGCCAGCCAAATACCAGCGTCTTTGTAAGGTTGTAGTTGCAATAAATGAGTGTACTTTGCCAGGAAAAACTTTTTTATAAACAAAACAAAAATTTTTAAATGAAAAAAGCCGCCAATTTGGAAAAAAAGAAGCTGCTTTTCTTTTATTTTCCTTTTAATTTTTTTAAAGAGTTATGCAAATTAAAAAAAATTATATCGTAAAAACTTTGGTCTAACTACTGAAAAATTGTTAGCAACTTTTCCATTTTTTCCGTTCATAAAAACTCAAGAGGTGGCCTAAAAAAATTTACCCATAACTAAAATTTTTATTACCAGTAATAAACTTTGTATTTTATAATTTTTTATTTCTTTTTTTTCAGTTACGAATGCATGAAAAAATATAATGGTTCCATTCAAATGTGTTCTGTTGGTTGCATTCATAAAGGCCAACATTACAATGTTGGACAACAATGGCCGGTAAGAAACTTTTGTGACTTTATTAAACTTTTTTCGTTTTTTACTTACTTTTAATTACTCTCTTTCTTTTTTTTTGCTAAAATAATGATGAGATAGGTTTCTCACGTTCATTCACCTTTTTTGATTTTATTTCTCAATGAAAAAAAGTTACTTTTTGGGCGCAACAAAAAAAACAACTTCCGATTGGTTTTTTTGATTTTTAATAGGCAATTGTTTTTTCTTTTCTTACTCTCGTACAAAAGTAGTAATTAGTAGAGACAGAGGTGGGACAATGAAGTGGAACAAAAACCAACTTTATTTTTTTTTTGCCATAGTTAATTAAGATTAAAAAAAAGTGAAGTTGAAGTGATAAATGATGGGTTTACTTATTACTATATTGAACCAATAAAAGAACAGTATGGAGTAATTAATTTAGCAAACTAAAAAAGTTAATAAGTTTTTTTGCAAAAGTTATTAATGATTTTTTTGTAAACAAAATTTTGCACTTTCTTGGATGTACCAAAAAATCTTTTAAGTTTTCAAAGAGTTTTATTTTTGAATTTAAAAAAATTAAAAATAATAAAATTAATATTTTTTCTAAAAACTTTAGTTTTATTAAAATTTTTATATTCTTTGAGTCTGAGCGCGTAAATTTTCTCAATCGCTTCAACGCCACAAAAAAACTTACTCAATTTTTTTTTTCTTCCAGGATGGTGAATTCCTTTATTATTGTAAACTCAATGGTGGACGATGCCAAAAAGTTTGTGTTGGATGCCAATATCGCAACAAGCGCCTTTATGATGGAGACAGATATCATAAAGATGAAACGGTTTATCAATGCGAAGTCCGCTCCACTAAATTTGGTCATAAACCCGTTGGTTGCGTAATTCGAGATGATTCTGGATCCACCGTTGAACGAGTGATCGGTTGTCGATGGTATAAAACTACTCCAAATGCTAAAGTTGAACAAACTTGCGAACTTGAAGATTCTGCAGCTAAAATTAAAACTTTGGGTTGCGTTTTTGTTTACAAAGGTTATGACACTTTATTCCTTTATCCTGGAACATATACAATTTGGACTCAACAATTGGATAAAAAATCGATGGGTGTTGCATGTTTGGATGATGCCAATGAGCCTCGATTAGAAACTTTCGAAGTTTCTGAAATTCCAACCAAAACCATTGGACTCAAATACGATCAACCAAGAGGTTGAGAAATATGAGAAAAATTTGAATAACCTTCATTCATAAAAAATAAATAAGATTAAACTCATAATTTTGATCTGATAAAAATAATAATAATTCGTAGTTGGTTTTTTTTTGTTTTTTAAGCATTGTATATTTTAGTTTTGTGTTTTTTTGTTTTGTATTAATAAAATGGGTACTTTTTTATTTATTACTCGATTTCTTGATTTTGCAAAAAAAAAACATAATTTTTTTTGTTGGAAGGATGCATATTAAAATTATGGATGGACAAAATATAGCAACAACGAAAAGTCAGATATTTAAAATAATATTTGATTTTTTAATCCCTGTAATTTGACTTTTGAAGGGAGTCGCCACCGTAAAAACATTCATTTGTAATAACAAAGATTCCACGGGAATTCTAAAAATGAATCATACATTTCTTATTCAAAAATTTTAAAAGAAATTGTGAAAAGTGTTTTTTTTTGTTGGAATTTTTAATAGTTTTGAGTTTATTCAACTAAAAAAACTTTTTTACTTTTGTTTCATTTGAATCTTTCAATACAAAATTCATTGAACAATTTTGAGTATCCATATCTGTCATAAGAAGAGGAAAATTGGGAGATTCAAAAAATACAATTTCTTCTGGATCCAATTCAATGGTTGATTCATAAGTGCAGATATATTTGGCTTTTATCGAAGTCAAAAAACAAAAAACTAAAAAATCAAAACGCAACCAAAACATGTTCACCATTTTGGTCACACGAAATAAAAGACTTTTTAGGTGTTTTTCAACTAGGCTTATAGCACTTTTTCTTTTTTCATATAAATATTAAGAAAAATTTCTTTTATCACTCATTCGGCTTTATTTATGTCCAGCTTAAAATGGAAAAGAAAGGAGTGTTAGTTGTCTAATACATATTTTTATTATTATCAACGTTTCTTGAAACTTAAAAATTTTCTTAGAATCAAAAAAAAAAAAGAACAGTACGGGGTTTTTTTTAAAATCTTTTTGTGCAAATATATTTTTTGAGCTTTCGTCTTAAAGCATAATTGAATTGTCCAGACTAAATTTATTGTGTATCCTGGATACGTTTAAAATTATTCTCTCTTTTTTATATTTAGAAAAAATTAAAAATGTTTCTAAATTTAAAAGACAAGTTTTGAAAACATATTTTTGCATCTCCGTAAAATGGAATTACTTTTTATTTTTAAATGATATTCTTCTCGCATATTTCTTTTTCATCAATCAGCCAAGCCAGTGTTTTTGTAAAAAAAAAACGAAGAAAAAAAAAATGGGAGAAAAAATGTAATCGATTGATTTGTTAGAAAATACATATATTTTTCCGGCATTTTTTTCTTGCTGAAGAAAAAATTCATATAGCTTTTTTGAATTTTTCATTATTCTTTTTTTAATTTTCTTTTTTATTAATTTGACAATACATATTTTGCGTGATTTCAACTTTACAGATTCTATCAAAATTTTTTTACACAAATAAATTACAACCACATTTTGACAAATTTACAGTGTCAAAAATTAAATCTAAAAGAAATCAAGAAAGGAAGATTCCAAACATAAAAAAATTTGTTTCCTTAAATACCAAAACAATAAACATTTTCATGGAACCAAAAAAGCAATATAAATTTGTTTTTTTTATAACCATAGTTTGTAATAATTTTTGCATGGGAAAATTAAAATTAACATTAGACTAATGACGTAAAAAACTAAAAAAAAAAAGAGCGAAAGAAAGGAGCATAAATTTCTTCTCTTTTTTTTCTTCTTCTGTGTCACTTGCCTCTGCCAAAGCATAAAAAGCCACACACTCTCAAACAAAATAAAATAGAGCTTTGATTACAAAAAATTCCTTTTATTATTTTTTTCTAAACAAATTCTTTTTTTATATTTTTTAAATAAATAAAAAGCTTAGAAAAAAAATGGAAAAATATTTTATTCCAACAAATAGTAGCAATAATAATTGGATGGCTGTGTACGGTGCTTGGTTGCTTCTTGGACAATCCATTTTTTTAACTTTAACATATATTTATATTTTTATAAATAATTTTCGAATAATTTTAAATTTTTTTAATACTAAAGTTATTTCTGGAAGATTGGGAGCCGCAGCAACTCCAGCGTTATTAATTCATATTTTTATTTGGTTGCTTCTTGCTTTTACTTCGATTATTGGAAATGGATATTTGGTGGCTTTTTGGAGACCAGGTAAGAAAATTTTTTCCATAGTCCTTGTTTTCAATTTTAAAACTTATGTTTTTCAAAATACAAAAAAAACGAGGGTGAATTTGTAAAAAATGTTTAAAATTTTAGGATTCTCTAAAATATTTTGTTTCGAACTTTTTAAATTTTTGCTGTTTGTAAAAAAAAATTAGGAATAAAAAATTCGAGTTTTTTTCTGTTTTCGAATGAGAGCATTAAGTTCGAAAATTATTTAGTATTTTTTGCTGCGATATCTGCCATATTTCTTTTCTTTTTTTTAATTCTCTTTCCGAAAATTCAAAACATCCTTCTTCAAACCTAAAATTATTTTTTCAACGCTTTATTTTACAGTAATTTTAACCATTCTTCTTTCTTTTTTGGTGACTTCTTTAAAATCACGCGCTTAAAATTTTTAATAATAAAGATGCAATTTACATAAAAATTTAGTTATTTGTTTGGACTTTGAAATATTCCAAAATAAATTCATTTAATCTTTTCAAAGTGAAACATTTAATTCAAAAAAATAAATAAAAAAGATTTTTTGTGTATTTTAACCTTTGACGACTTACCTCTTATTTTCTTTACCATTCATAATTAGCTTCCTATTTATGTAAATATTTTTTTTTCGTTTTTAGATAACATTTATGATAAAAATTGGTATTTTTGGACAAATGTTTGGGATTCAACTTTGTCATTTGCTACGCCATTAGCGGCAAGCTTTTTATCTTTGGATCGATGTTTGATTATTCAAATGAATCCAACAAAATATTATAAATTAAAAACTCCATTGACGATAGCTTATATTACTGTATCCTTGCTTGCCGCATTATCGATGCTTATAGTTTATTGCTATACAAGGAATTATGGAAATTTAGCTGGTGAGTTTTGGAACTTTAAGAAATGAAACAAAAAAATGTTTGAAAAATTCGATGCATTGGAATTTGTCGTCGTCACAAATAAACACTTTTTTTGTGTCTATTTTTTTTATTCCTTTTCTGAGAAGAAATAAGTTTGCACCCGAAAAGAAAGCAACTATCCTTCAACTTTTGAACTTTTCAGCAAAAAAAATAATATCATCAATTTTCCCTCCTTTTTTCTTAGTAAAATTTAACCAAGATCTTTGTCGCTATTAATTGTTTTCATTTTTCCACTAATAAAATTAATAAATTAGTAAAGTATGCTCTTTTATAAAAATTAATTATGCTTTACTAATTTTAAAAATAATTAATTTAAAAAATTGAAGCTTCTTTTTTGTTGAGAAAAATTGGGTGCAAAAATAAAGAAAAATTTGGTAACTTTTTTTTATCAGATTTTTGTATTTTCGATTTTATTTTCTTCCGTGCCTAATAATTTTTTTAAATTTATTTTTCAGTTTGTTGGTCATTTGGATGTTTGATGACAGCCACGGTTCAACAAATTCATATAATTTATAAACTTATTTTATCTTTGGTGCATCTAATTACAGCAATTATATGTTTTTATATTTTACATAAATTTAATTTAGCTGCTAGCGGGAATCGAAGCAAAATTGTAAGCAAATTTATTTATTTCTATGATTTTTGGTTTTAAAGTACAAAGAAAAACAATTATAATAAAGCCTGGGTAAAAAAAAATTTTTCTAAAAAGGATACATAAAAATATGTAAATAGGGAAGGAAGTATATAGTTATGTGAAACTACCCATGGAATTATTGGTTTTCCCTGAAAATAAAAAAATAAGTGTGGCAAAATATTTTAAGCCAATGAGTTTGACGTAACTTAAAAATAAAAATAAGATAGGACTTTCCTAGCAGAATTAGAACTAAAAAGAATTTGTGACCCAAGCTACAATACTCTAAATCTTTTTTTTTAAATTTTAAGTATCACTTTCACAAAAAGAAAATTAACCTTAACAATACAATTTTGTGTTCCCAAACAAATTAAAGTTTTTTATTCCTACAAAGTCACAAATTCGCTGACATAACACAAAAATATTTAAATTTCCGCTCAATTTTTATTTTCTTAATTTTACTCGAATTAAATGAAAAAGTAAACAATTTAATTTTGCTTTTCCAGTACGAAAATATTCAAATTTTTTAATTTTCATATTTTCTTGGTTTTAGGGTGAAAGCATAGTAATTTTCACAATTTTTGCTGAAATAATATCCGATACTCTTCCACATTTTCTTAGTTTCATCGTGGTCAATCTCCTCAATATCAATCTCAACGCCTATTTAGGTTCATATTTAAGAATAGCCATATGCTTGGATGGATTTCTATGTTCTTGGAAATATTCTTCATCTCTTCGACCACTTTTTAATTCTCCAAGAGTTTCACAAAATTTTACTGAAGAAACGAATACCAAATTTTCAAGTTCCCATTTATCGAAAGTTTCACATTCTTGAATTTATTTATTTAAATTTTTTTAATTTAAAAGTGATAATAATTTTATACAAATAAAAAAGAAAAAAATTATGATTTCGACGGAATTTTTGAAGTCTTCATTTCAGAATTTAATATTTTTTTTGTTGCTAAAATTTTTGAAAATATTTTCCTCCAAAAAATTATCTTCGACGACTTCCATAAAAAGTAAAATTCCAGAATAATCAGAGCATATCAAATTTGGCTTATCCAAAAAGCTATAATGAAATAAGATGGTTGCATTTGGATTTGAAAAAATAAATTCTTGATTTATATGAGTAATACTGAAGAAAAAAAAGCTTTACGAAAATTATCGAGAAAAACAAACAAAACTCATTCACTTTTGCTTTTGGCAAAAGTCATGGAAGTAAGTAATTTTTCTCTTACTTTATTCTATCATTTTTTTCACAATTTTCTGTTGTAGAGTTTTTAACATTATTTTTGCAAAAATAACAATCAAACCCTGAAGTAAGATTATAATCGAGTACCGTAAATTTGACGCTATAAAAATTATGAAGATTTTGAAAGTTATACAAAACATTTAAAAATAATGAATTAAAAAGTTGATCACATTTCTCGGTTTCAATTCCATAATCAAGCGTGGATACCATTGATTGATAAGGATAATTAAATGTATCAAAAGTTATGGAATTATGAGTTTCATTAGTTAAATGAATTATGAGCGAAGAATTTGGGGGAATTTGAAATGTATAAATTCGGGAGGTAAGCAAAATATTTTTCCATTTTGATGCTGAAGTGGCGCTAAAAAGTTTAATTTTATTCATTTTTAAATTTAAGATTGAGTTTGTAGTTTTGTTACGAAAGAAATTTTAAAAATATACACTTTCTTAAAAAATTTGGAGTCCTCAATTTTTTATCATTTTGTCACCTCCATATTTTTTTAAATTTCAACGAATTTTAAAGAAAAGAAAAAACATACTTGAACTCAAAAAATAATTTCTTTTTATCATCAACTCCAACATAAACTTTAACCGTTTGATTTATGGCATTAGTCCATAAATTTTGAATTAAATTAATTTCCATATTACTTTGTAAAATGAAAATTTCGCAAACTCCCATCGATTTTGAAATCGCAGAAATATTTTGTTTTCCATCGTTGTTCTCAAAAACAAAAACATTTTCATTGAAAATGCAAGAATTTTTAAAATGATTTTGACTTAAAGTCAAAATATAAGGTGAAAAAGGTTCACCCCACGATGATAAAACAGCTACGCTCTGGCGTGGTATTTTACAATTATAAGCATATTTGGTATTTGGAATAAAACTGAAAAAGAGGAAGATAGTCCGTGGCAAAAATTGATATAGTTGGATTAACCAAATTTTATTTCGATTTAAAGAGAAACGTTTAAAGAATTTAAAAAAAAATCAAGGGGAATTTTTTGAGAATTATAATTTATTAAAGGAGAAATATTTTTGAAGAAAAAAAAGTTACCAACCAATTTTCAAAATTTAATGGATGAATTAAACTTTCATTTTCATAGAAAATTAGTCCGTTTAAATCATTATTGATATATATTTCCATTACGTCTTGGGGATCATCCTAAAAATTTGGGAGATGTGTTTATAAAATTGTTAAGCATAAAAAAACCATACAGTTTCAAGAATAAAAATTTTGTATGCAATTAAATCGATATCCATAGAAAATAATGGATTTTCTTTAGTTAATTTTATTCCATTTTTTGAAATTTCTGGAGCTAAAAAATTAATCATATATTAAGACTATAATAATATGTACAAATTAATAAATACCTGATATACCCCAAGCACTAATGAATACATTTAGAATTATTGGAGATTCATTTGTAATTTTTTCAAAAATATTTTCATATAATACTGGCAAAACTAAATTAGCTATAATCCATTTAGGACTATTTCGATTTATTTCATAAACTATAGCATTATTTGAAATTATTCGATATATATCAACAAAATATGAATTCATATTTTCTATATTAATTCTAAGATTTATAAATTCTTTTGAACAATTGGCGTCGAGCTTTAACTAAAAAAAAAGATTTCTATGGTTTTAGCTTTTTTTTAAATATAAATATTTAAATTTAAAAAAATAAGTAAAAAAACATACAGTATAATTACATCGTAAATTAGCACAATATGGTCGTCGTTTGTCATTATCCCCCAGAATATTATCACCAGAGAAGCAATTTATCAATATAATAGGATCGCCGCATTTACAAACTAAAAAATAAAGAAGAAGAAAAAATTATTAATTTATTCCTCAAAAAAAAAGAAAACAAAGTTTTAGTGTTCACCTTTTTTCTCGAAATTTAATTCAAATCCAAACGATTGAATATTTATATCACTAATAAATTCAAATTTAATATGTTTGTTGGTTCTTCCATTTTTGTTAGAAAAAAATCTTAAATAATGATCATTTTCAGATGAAAATAAAGTTTCATTTATTCCATTACTATTATCATAATAATTAATTACATCTCCAAATCGCTCTAGGTTTATTGAAGCTGTAACATAGGCTTCAGTATAAGGCTCAAGAATTAACTCATAAACGCATTTTGCGTTATTTGGATATCCATTAGTTATGCCCCAAATTGTACTATGAAGAGTTTTAATAACTTTGCAATCAGCAATAATGGGTTTCCAAATTATTTTAAAAATTGAAATTAAAATTGAAAATTCAAGATTTTTTAATATTTTCGTCGTCGTCGATAGGTTGTTGTGATTTGATAAAGAAATTTTTAAATAATTATCATTATTGTAATATGGATAATTTGTGCGAGCACTTCGTTCGCTGAAAAATATTATATATATTTTATTAACTAAAAAAATAAACGTTTTAAAGTAAATTTTTTAATTTTAAATTCATTTCAAAACAAAAAACTTTGAAGTTGTAAATGTCTTTTGAAATATGGCCGCCGCCGCTTTTACTTACGTTTCAAGGATAACACTACCATTTTCAATAGTCAATTGCACGGGATAAACAATATTTAATTCTTCAATAATAAATTTAAACCCATAACCTATTGGAGCCGAAAATTGCCATAAGCATGGATGTTTACGAGTTTCATTTGAATAATAAGTTGATTGCAAATAAATTATTTGAGTTTCATCAGTAAAATTAAAGGGATTCACTCGACTTATAGATTCCAATGGACAACTTTCATCATTCCAATCATCAATTAATGCAAAACCTTGAAATGCATTATAAATTGTTCGAATGTAATTATTTTGATCAAAGCAATAATTTAAAAATGAAAAAGATGAAGAAATGTTATTAAAAACTTGAAATTTTTCCTTCAAACAACGATATCCTGATGTAACAGGATTTGTTATAACCAAAATACCTCTCTTCTTATTCTAAAAAGAAGATAATAAATTTTTTTAAATTTACTTTTTTTTTAACAAACTTTTAAATTATTTTCTGAACTTTCAATTTCGAATTTCAATGAGCAAATATTATTATTATTTAAAAAATTTGGAAATTTTGGTGATTCAAAAAATACAATATTTTCTGATGATATTTTTAAAGTTTTATTTTCAAAACATATAAATGTTTCATTATTATTGTTTTCAGGTGCCGCCATAATAGACGATGATGATCTCATTATGGGATCCGTTGTTGACGTTGTTGGTTCAGGTGCTAAAGTAAAATCCGAATCATGTTGATAATTCCAAGCCAAAGGTATAATTTTCAAAAAATATAACCAAACAAAAAAAATTAACATAATTCCATGAAGAAAATAGTTTTTTAAAAACTTATTTTTTTACACACAAAAAAAATCCATTGTTTGTTTTCATTTAAAATTCTATAACCTTCTTCTTTGATTTCTTCTTATCAAAAAATTTCGTGAAATTTTCAAATGCGCTTAAAAATTATTTTAAGGAGTAGGAGTATTTTTTTTTGGATAGCTTTTCTAAGCCTGGATTATCTTAACGTCAATTTAAATGAAAAAAGGAGTATTTTTAATGAATAAAGAAAACGTTGATATGTAAAGTTCAAAAGACCATGTTTTCTTTAATATATGCAACAAAAAATAATGTTAGAAAGCTCTGAATTTTTATGTTCGTGGAAATATTCATCGTCTCTTCGACCACTTTTTAATTCTCCATTAGTTTCACAAAATTTTACTGAAGAAACGAACACCAAATTTTCAAGTTTTCATTTATCGAAGGTTTCTCATTCTTGAATTTATTTATTTAAATTTTTATTATTCAAAAGTGAAAATTAATTTTGTACAAATAAAGAAAAAAAAAGAAAAAATCATGCTCAGTCCAATTACACAAGTTTCTCGCCCACTAAGGAAAGCGAGGATTGACAGATTGCTTGTTTTTGTTCCTCATAGCAAATTCGAACCTGAAAGGTCCAACATGGCGGAGAACAGCGATAAACCACTGCGCCATGAAGCTCAAGAAATTTGAGCATAGAAAAATGAATACCAAAAACTTGAGATATTTCTAAAAAACTAAAATTAATGTTTTGTGATTTTTTTAATTCCTAAAGCCGCCGAAAAAAATCGCCAATAATCCTCTCATCTACTCGGCCAACATACATTAGAAGAAGAAAAATTTAAATAAACATAAACTTTCTTTATTTGTTCTCGTAGCGAACTTTTTTTTTTGAGAGCTCCGTTTTTTTTTTTTATTTGAACAAGCCAACCTTCTTTTTTTTTTACGTTAACGCTAAACTCAAACTTAAAAACATTTGCTTTTTCCTTTTTCCGTCGTCGTTGATTCAACAAAAACAAAACCTTTTTCTATATTTTTGAATCATCAAAAAATAAAAATATGAAACATTTCCAAAATATTTTTGTTATGATTTTTATAATTTTATCAATCGCTGCAACTATTTTGGTTGTACAAAGTGCCTCAGATAATAAAAAGAAAAAAGATATTCGAGATTTTACTGATGCCGATATTGATAAACTTTATGATGAATGGGAAGAAAATGACGAGGATGAACTTGAAGAGGATGAAAAACCCGGATATATTCCTAAAAAATCTCAATTTGAGTTTGATTCAATGATTAAAAATGTTAGTTAGTTTTTTGCCTCATAAAACTTTGTTAAGAAACTTATTTTTTGGAAGAATTTTATATATTCCAAAATTTTCTGTTTCACTAATTTCTAAATTTCCAGGCTAAATCCCCTGAAGATGTTTTGGCTCATGCTAAAAAGGGCCAACCTGCAATGATGTTCGTTTCCATTACCAATCCTTCAGGCGAACCTCTCACTAAAGAATTTACCGGAAAAATTTCCCAATTATGGCAAAGCAGTTTATTTAATAATCATGTCGATGCTCAAGTATTTCCAATTGAAGATAATCGTGTGTTATTTATGTTTAAAGATGGATCACAAGCTTTTGAAGCCAGAGATTTTATTATTAAACAAAAAGAATGCCTTGAAATTACTTTAGAAGGAAAATCTATGATTGGAGCAGGCGATGGCGGGAAAAAGGATGAACTTTAATTTAAAAAATGGATTTGAGTGACAAAGGATTGGCAGCTTGAGTTTTCTATTTTAGTTTAAAAAAATTCCATTACCGTAAACCCAAAAGAAAGAAACTTTTAAATGTAAAGAAAAAAATGGAAAAAACAAAAACATTTTTTTCTGTTTACCATAAAGCAAAAGAAGGAATCGAGTTAGCAATCATTGCACAAAAAAATAATATTTGTTGTTTTTAAAAAAATTAAAAGAATCATCGAATTATTTTTTGTTTTGCTTTTTAATTAAAAAATACCAAATACGAAAAAGCTGTTGAATGCTGAATACAAAAAGCTTGAAGCCTTCCTTTCTTCTTCTTTTTTATTTTGGTGTTACGTGGCAATGCTGCCAAAAGCATTATTTGCGTGTATGAAAGCGTCGAATCATTGCTTTGAAATTTTTCTTCCTTCTTCGACAATTTTTTTTCTTCTTGATATTTCCTTACAATATTTTTTAAATTGCTTCCATCCAAAAAATTTAGTATCTCCTTAACCCCATTTTTCATTTTTCCAACTGCCGATCCTTTAACTCTTAGCTTGTGTTAAAAATTTTGCATTGAATTATTATGTATCTTCATTCATTTATAAAAACTTTTATCCGGGTTTTTTATTTGTTGTTATTTTTTTGAGCTGCCTTTATTTATGTTTTACACATTTGCATTGAAAAAAAGTTATAATAAATTATTGCATTTTATACGTGTCACTAAAGTTACCTGTCATTGCGTTTGTACACGAAATCATTATTTGTTATTTTTTGCCGTTCTTCTTAACTGTGAATTACCATAAAATTTTCAGGACCATATCATCATCAACATCATGGATGCTGCAAAAATTCAACGACAAGCTGAAGCGTCTGCATTGGACCAAATTCAAAAGATCTTTCAACGCCCCGATGCATTAGAAAATCTTGATCAAATTCGAAAGAAAGGTGAACGAAAGAAAGCTGCCGTGGAAGCAATGTTAAGAACCGCTGTTCAATCACAACTTGAAGGAATTCGTACAGCTATTGGTCATCTTCAAACAGCAACAGAAGATGTAAAAGAAATAGAAAAATCAATTCAAAGAACTTCCGATAAACTTCAATCTGTTCCTGAACTCAAACAAAAGATTAAAGAACTATCATCTGCAAATACCACGTATTCTCAATATGCTGCTGCAATGGAAAACTTGAAACATATCTTTAATGTTCATGATACGATTGACAAAACTGAAGAATTTATTCGTAATGGCGAACTGCTTTATGCTCATAAAAAGTAAGGGCTTGCAGATTTTTTGGCAATACTTTTAAACATTTTATTTTTCAGTATCATGGAACTAGAAAATGCAAGAGATGATTTAATGTTTGAAGTTCATAAGGTGCAAGGCAGCAAAACTGAGCACGATAAGAAGGTAACTTTTGATAATTTGATAACACACTGAGAATGCTAATTTTTTTACAAATGCTTACTTTTCAAAAGCTAAACATCAACTTTTTTACTTGAACACATGATTCTAATTGTCTTTCATTTTCAGCTTCTCGAACGGTACTTTGCTGATGTCGATCAACTTGTTCAAGAGCTAGGAAAAGCAATATGGTTTATTTGTACGAAAGCTTTGAATGCTGTTCAAGGAATGGAAGAAGGACCTCAAAAATTGGTATCTTGTTTACGAATAATTGAAAGAGAAGAAAGAATTGATCAATATTATATTGCCAGACTTGTTACAAATAACAACTTTATGCCACCTGGAAGGCCAAGAAAATGGAGAGCTAAGCTATTCGAAGTTTTATCAAAGAATGTTATCGAACGGGTTGAAGGTAATCAACTTCAAGATCGTTCAACAAACAAACATTGGTTAGCTGTGTATCTCGAAGTATGCCGAAAAGTTGTGGTTGAGGATTTGAGAGTTGTCAAAAGTGCTTTAGCTCCATGTTTTCCTCCTGAATACAAAATTTATGATCGTTATATTAACATGTACCATACCGCTATTTCAAGAAGAGTAAGTTATTTTGTTGGCTATTAGTATGCTTATTGTTTTCCAAGCCACTTTCTTATGTTTCATTTTTCAGTTACGAGAAATTGCATCGGATGATTTGGAAAAGAATGAATTAGTACAATTGTTAAGCTGGGTGCAGTCATATGGGTATGTTTTGCTTAACCATTGATTGTTTTGCATGAAATTTGTGTTTTCTAAAGCTGCTAATATCTTTGATTGCTGTTACATAGATTAGTGATTTTAACCACCTTGTTTTTTAGTGGCCGTGAAATTCTTGGTGATCCTAAACTTGGTATTGCAACTCCAGCTCTTCTTCAAGAACAACCTTTACTTTCTCGAATAACAACAAATCAACTTTATGATCGATATATTGAAATAACTAAAAAAGATATTCATGATTGGCTTGAAAAAGCATTACATACTGAAAAAGATGTAAGTTGTTGTATTGTTTTTGCTATTAGTTTCATGTTTTGATTTTTTTAGGATTGGTATAAACATTCTGCACCTGAAGAAGATAATAATGGATGTTTTTACACACCATTACCATCAATATTATTTGGAATGATTGAAGATACTGTGGCTTTAACAAAAGAAATCTCTGTTGAAGTTATACCTCGAGTGATTGATGTTGCTATTGATGAATTTTTAACTTTCTCAACTCGATACAAAGATGCAACAATGGCATATAAAGTTAAACATTTTGAAAATCGTGAAATGTTCAAACGATTTACTGCAACTTTGGTAATTTTACTTTTGTCATTTTGTTGTTTCCTATCTTGACTCCTTTGTTTTAGATCGCTGTTGCAAACAACCTTGATATATGTTGTGAATCTACTGATAAACTTGAAAAGCATATTCGTTTAACAATGGAATCGGATACTGGTGCGCATGATGGTCAAGATACTTCTCGATCAATAACAACATTTGGTATAAATCGACAAGAATTAATCACAAAAATTGATCAATTAAAGAAACATTGGAACTTTAGTATGCAATCAGCGTGAGTTTGACTATTGTTTATGCTTGTTTTTGTTCGAGTGTATCTTTTGTTTTTGCTTTGTGCATCAAGGTTTCTTACTGTTGCTTTAATCTATGATTTTTTAGTGTCTCCGCTATGTTGGATGAAGTGTATGAAGATATTCAGAAGCATCTTAATAACATATTGACTCGTGAATGGTTACGTGGTTCAGATGATCGTGAAACAATTTGTATCACTATCCTTGATTATTATCACGACTATCAACATCTTCGACCTCATATTCGTTATGCACTTTTGGAAGAACTTTTATTCAAAGTTGTGGGAGAATATATTATTGCTATTGATGCTAAACGATTAACATACTCAAACTATGAAGAAAGACAATTATCAGCTGCGAGACTTCGAGAAGATTCTGAAAGAATTGAAGAAATATTTTCACATTACCTTGAACGTCGTGGTCCTATGGTTACTTCAGTGCTATCAGCTATGGCAGATATATTGGAATTGCGTGATAAAAGTTTAATCTCATTATCAACTTCATCATTTGTAAGAAAGTATCCTGATGTTCATGCTGATTTATTGGCAGCTTTAATAAGTTCACGTGAAGATGTAAATGGTACAGAAGCAAAGTAAGTTTTGATGAATCCTGTTTGTGTGAAAGTTGTTTCTTTGGTATTTTGAGTTACTAAACCTTTTATTTTCAGAACTATCGCTGATGAAGCAATTGATAATGGTCGATTCAATCCGAAAGGTGATAAAGATATGATCAAATTGTTTAGCTTTTGTAAACTTGGTGGAAGAAAAACTTTACCTGCTTTGGAAGAAACTATGCATAATATGTTTGCAACTTTGGTCTTTACAACAACTCGTGGTGCTCATTGATTTTGATTCATTTTACATACCTATTACTGTAACCTTTGTTTTATGAGCTTATTTTTGTGTATATTATAAAATTGTGAATAAATTTTTAACTGATTATTATAACTTGCAATATTTTGGCAAATGCTTGGTTTCATTTTAATCATACTAAATTGGGCCTTGTTTTCCTCGCCATCACTGACATTGTTTATTCTTAAGATGGCCTAAGAGAAACCTTTCTAAAAATTATTTGCCCAAAAACAACTTTTTGCATATACATTTATTTGTTGCTTTTCTGTCAGCTGCTGCTCACTCTTCTTTTACTTATTTTTTTTTATTGATAGTATTTATCCGCTAATTTTTATATATATATTTTCTTAATCTCAAAATTATGCCTAAACTCAATGATGAAATTCTCAATGAAATTTTTCATCAATTTACTGGGAAATTTAGTGATGGAGGAAATTTAACTAATTTTATGTTAGCTGGAAAACAAACGTTTGAGTTTGTTTTAAAATACTTTCATCAAACAACAAATGCTGTTGAAATCGATGTTAATCGATTGATTATTCACATAAACCAAGGAGTGAGCGATCTTATTAATTTTAAGAAAAAAGGATTTTCCATATTTTTATTAATATTTTTTAGACAAAGAAACCGTCAAAAAGTATTTTCTTTCGCTTTGATTCTCCAATCCTTAAAGTTTGTTTTCCATTTATTTTGGATTCCTTTAACAAATTAGAGATTCCTGTTTGGCCAAAACAAACAACAGAAAATTATTTTAAATTAATCAGACTTTTATGCGCAGGTAAACTTTTTACAATATTTATTTTTAAATTTGTTTAAAAATACTCACCTATATTTTAAGACTTCACAATATTGGATCTCTGCTATTGTCATATACTTCCTCCATACATTGAAAACTTTTTGATTAAAAATAAAAATATTCAAATTTTTAAAATTTTTGTATCCGCTTATTTTGTAAGTTTTTTTTATATTTATTTAAAAGGGTTTAGAATATTTGAAAATGCGGAACTAGTCAAATGCAAATTTCGGAATAAAAAAAAGTATTTATTTACTCTTTTGAAAATATATTATTTATTATAGGAAATTCCATTTATTCCTCCATCATGTCGAAAACTAATTTTAGGTAATCTTAGTTTTAAGAATTTTTTAAATAAAATACCCCAAAGGTTTTTTTTTATTATTTTTTCTTTTATTAAATTAATTTTTTTTGTTATTTAGATTTTCTTTCAACAATATTAAAGAACTTTCGGTTATGGGTTCTTGGAATTATTCTGATCTTAATAGTTTAAGAATGCAAAAATTTTCAACATTTATAACCGAAAATTTTATTAATCTTAATTTTATGGAATTAAAATTTTGTTCTGATGTCTCTTTTTGGCCTGATATGCTTTTAAAAATTCAAAATATGAATGCTGAAATATTTCTTGGCATTCCTTTAAAAATTAAAGGAATCGTAGAATTTAAAGCTTTTAATAAATTGGGATGGACAGAAAATGTAAGTTAAAAAATTAGAAAGAAACCAATATTTAACCATGCATAAACCTTTTTTTGTAGTTCATTAACACTGCTCGTAATGACCCAAATATGAAAGTAATTAATGAGTATGAAAAAAACCCAGTCGTTACCAAAGAATTTTCAATTCATGATGGATTAAATTTTAAATTTATTTTGAAATTTAATCACTAAATATTGAGCCTTTTTTATGAAGTTTTATACAATCTTTTTTGTTTTTAAAAATATTTGCTATTTCTTGGAATACAAAATAAAAGTTTGCCGGCTTTTTTTTTGGCATCCTACAATTAACAAATAAAAAAAGTCGCCAAAGAAGTTACACAAGTTTTACAAAAAAAAAATTTGAGTCTTTAAAGCTATATTAAAATTATATTAAAAATAATTTTTCGATTATTAAATTAAACAACAACTTCATCAAAAATAATTTTGGACGCATAGAGTCAAATTTTACAAATTTTGTTGTGCTTTTATTATTCCCATTTTCCTTTATAGTTTTTAGCGTGGATGCAAATCACCCACGTCATTCGAAAGTTGTTGGATGTGTATTAGCAGCAAAAGTTTATCGCACAGATGAAGAGAATGTTTTTTAGTTTATTAATTAGCAAATAATTTGATTTAAGAATGAAATTTTTAAAGAACGATGATTACATTTAAAAATAGTTAGAAAATAACACAAAGAAAATAACAAAATTAAAATTTTTTAACAGGCTTTAACGTTCAAATCAAAAAAAATTGTTAGCAAACACAAGTTTTAAAATAATACCATAATAAAAAATTAAAAGAACTGAAATATTTTGAGAAGTGGATGATAGAGCGAGCTTTTGAAGTAAAAGTTGTTTGAGGTATTGTTGGTTGAGTAAAGTCGGGTTTTGAATTCCTCGTTGTCATCGTTGTTGGTAATGGCTCTATTAAAAGTTCGTTTTCCAGTGTTTCAATGTAAATTAAAATATCGAAAGGATATCCACAATCTTGATCACATTGATAAAATAAATAAACTTGACAATTTGAAAATATTTTAATTTGTGATTTTGAAGTTATACTAAAAAAACAACAACCAAAAAAATTAGAATATTTTTAAAATAAAAAAACATTAATTTAAAGCTTACTTAATTTTAGTTTCATTTACAATAAAATAATATTGAAGCATGGATGGATTTACAAATAATTCCATAATTTCAAATTTAGCTTTATATTTTTCACTAATATTAAATGAAGCAAGTTCATTATCAAAATTATCTAACTCTCCCCCTTTAATTCCATATAAAGGTGAAACAATTAATGATTGATATGGAAACGATGAAACATTCATAATTGAATTTTTTGCTGTTGAATATAATTTTATGTGAAACATTATGGCTGTATTCGAAGGGATTTCAATAACATAAAGTGGAGAAGTTAAATGAATCTCATGCCATTTATGTGCTTCATTTGAACTAAAAAAAATTTTAAAAAAAATTACAAAAGCTCGCTTATAAAAAATTAAATAATTTTCTTATAAACTACTGTATGCAAATTTTTGCGCAATTTTTCTTATAGATATTATTGTTAAACCTTTCTAAAGAATTATGGTAACACAAAAAAGGTACCAAAAAAAGGAAAACTCTCGCTTTTTTGTTTGATTTTCAAAGAAAAAAGCGATAAAAGAAAGCCTTTTATTTTTTCATTAGTCTCGAGAACCAAAAAATCATGCAAAAAACTTTTTCGTTGATGTTTGCTTTTTTCATTAATAAAAAAACTACCGATTTGAGAATTTGATTTACTTACATAGTTTGCAGCAATAATTTTCTTTCATCTCCAGCATAAATAGTAAGATTTTTATTCGTTGGTGAAGCCCATATATTTTTTATATAATAAAAATCCGCGTTTGGATCTAATTGAAAAAATATGGGACAAATTTTATTTGGTTTCGATATTGCTACAATTGGAGGCATTTCACCATTTGAAAATGTGTAAACATTTTTCTTAAATACACAATTTTCTGAAACAACTAAAAAAACAAATTATTTTGAAATTAAAAATAAAAATATAAAGTTTAATATAAAAAAAATTTCAAAATAGAAAAATAAAGAAAAAAATCTTACTGCTGGATGATTGGAAAATAATGCTAGCACATTCATCACAATCAAAATGATATACAAAAAATTTCGTTAAAGATGTTTCACATATCGCTTGTATATCATTTTTTCTGCTAAAATTTTTTAAAAATAATTAATCTTAAAAAACTTTAAAATTTTTATATATGTATCACCAATTATTAAAATGAAGTTCAAATGTGAAAGATTCATCAATAAAAAATTGAATATCTTGATTAAATTTTCCTTCCTCTAAATAATAAACAACAATATTAGCTCCAGTGGAAATCTGAAATTTTATATAAAAATTTAAAGAAAAATATATAATAAATATGACGACGAACAAGTTGAGGAGACATTTCAATTGAAAATAAAATAGGAGGAGGGTCGTCGTCTTCATCTTCATTCATATGTGTTTGAGAATTGTAAAAAAAATATGGAATTTCTGCGGATAAAGAAACTACAAAATTAAGTGAAGGGGCTAAAAAAATGTTTTATTAACGAAATACTTTTTTTCTCACGGAAATAAAAAGGGTGGGGCTTCGCGCTAAAGTAAGAATTAATTAATAAATAAATTTGGACATTCTTTTTTTAAATGTTTCTAAAAAACTCAAAAACTTACTTTCCAAAGATGAAACTTCCATATTAAATGTTCTTAAAATATATGCTGGAACAGTAATTACTTGTAATGTATTGGTTGTATTTGAAGATAAAAATAAAGTATAATGAGCTAAATATCGAGTATCATGACTAATTTCTAATTGACTAATATTATTTGAATAAAAAATAAAAATATCAAATAAATCATTTTCAAGCTCATCATTTCCTGCCCCTGCGAGATCTATGACTAATTTGAATATTTTATTTGAACAAAATGAATCAAGTTTTATCTACAAAAAAATTGGGAACATGGAGGTTTTGCTAATTTAAAAAAAAAGAAATAATAAAAAATTCTGCAAAAATAAAAAAACAAAAAAACAAACAGTAAAATTACAATTTAAATTTCCGCAATAATACCCATTGTCAATATTCATTAAAGTGAAAGGGGAACTTCCATAGCAAGGAACAATAATTTTAGAATCAGAGCATTCACAAACTAAAAAATTTAAACTTTTTAATATTAAAGAAGCCCCTAAGATTTCAATGTTATCTCACAATTTTCTTGAAACTCTATTTTAAATCCCACTGATTGCCAACTTCCATCACTAATAAATTCCCATAAAATTATTTCGTTTTCCTCCTCCGTGCCATTATCAGACGCCGCCTCCGCCCCTGCAAAAACAATACCATCATTTTCTAATGTATTTAAATCTGTTGGTATGCTATCAGTATTATTATTAATATAATAATTTAAATGATCCACATATTCTTCAATAATTAAAATATGAATTAAAACAAGAATTTCGGTTTTAGGTTTAATAACTAAATTATATGTGCATCGTGCATTATTGGGATATCCATTATTGATGTCATCATCATCATTTTTATTGTTTTGATTGTTGTTGTTGTTATCTGAAACTTTCATGATTTTTGAAAAAAAAATACCAACAACAACAAAAATTTTGTTGAAAAATGAAAAGCTAACAAACCATTATATAATTGCGCATTCCTCCAAACGATGCTTTCAGCATCTGTTACTTCAATTTCACAATTATCTTCGATTTCATTCCATTTATTTTTGATTATCATTACATAAGCTACAAATTCTGCTGTTTCATTTTTATATGGAACAATATTTTCTGATAAAACAATTTTGAGGTATTTGTCATTGTTATAATATGGGTGATTGACTTTTGCAAGGTTTTCTCTAAAAAAAATAAGTATTAAAAATATTTTGCAAGGATTATGTATTTTTTTTTATTTTCAGAAAACTCGAGCGAGGCTTTTATTGAAAAAAACCATCATTGTTAATTGATAAAAATTTTTCAGTTTGGTTGTAAAAAAATAACTATAAAAAATAAAATAAGTTTACCTTAGCAAAATATCTGTGCTATTCCAAACGCTTAATTTTGTAGTACTTGAAATTTTCAATGTATGGATAACCCATTTAAAGCCATATCCATTTGGTGCAGAAAATTGCCATAAACATGGATGTTTTCGAGTTTCATTTACAAAATAAGTTGATTGCAAATAAATTATTTGTGTTTCATCCGTAAAATTAAATGGATTCACTCGACTTATGGATTCCAAGGGACAACTTTCATCCAAACCCCAATCATCAAATAAAATAAAACCTTGAAAAGCTGTAGGATCACGCATATCCAAATTGAATGAAGTGACATTATCTTTAATTATCACATCTGTCGGACATTCATCGACGTCATAATCAGTGCAAATAACATTTGTGGGCCAAAATATTAATCTTTTGTTCTAGAATTTTAAAATATATGAACTTTCACAAAAAAGAAAATTAAAAAAATTACCAAAGTATTTTCAGTTACATTAAAAACAAAATTTATTCGACATTTTTTTCTCTCATCCATCGTTAATTGTCGAGGAAAATTAGGTGATTCCACAAAAATTAGCTCATCGGTTTGGAGAAATATCACATCAGTATTCACACC
Organism: Panagrolaimus kolymaensis; assembly: GCA_028622995.1. Lineage (NCBI taxonomy): Eukaryota > Metazoa > Nematoda > Chromadorea > Rhabditida > Panagrolaimidae > Panagrolaimus > Panagrolaimus kolymaensis. The sequence continues at coordinate 750,263 of JAJQJQ010000068.1, forward strand.
GCAAATATATTTATCTCCATTAATGAAAGGTAATAAAATTAAAATTCCAGCGGCATTGATAAAAAATTTGAAACGTAAAGAAATCATCAACAAAAAATTTTTAAGGTTAATTTAAAGAAAAATATGAAATAGCGATAATTGATAATCGATTCTTAGGTAAAAATGGTTTTTATGGAAATAAAAAAATAAATGATTTTATACCGTATTTTTTTTTGGGAAGGGAAATAAAAAATATGCAATGGAATGAGACTTTTTTGGGAGACTCTTAAATAATTTTTTATGGGTGTATTTTGTTTTTTCTTTTTTTAAAGCTTTGATAGCATGCTAGTGGAGTGTGTTCTTTTTAACAACTATTGTTTAAAATAAATATAAGTTTTAAGAAAAAAAAGGTGTTAGAAGAAGATACAGGATTAACCATGATCTTTGTTTGAAATCAACCAAAATAAAAATTCATCATTTTATTTTATTTTATTTTTTTGCATGAAAATAACAATAAATATTGCGGAGTAAATTTGAAATTCAAATAAGCTTATGTTTTTAGAATGATTACGTAGGTGGGCTAACCCCCGTAAAAATAAAAATATAAAATTGCAATTTGATCATAACTTTAAAATTCGTAGAGAACCATCTTATTCGATCTTAAAAAAAGCTTTAAAAATCAAATGTTCATTGTAATATACTTTCAAAATATTTACTTCGCTATTATTCTTTCTAAAATTAATTTGACGAAAAATGTGTTTTAATTGTACAACTTTTTTTTGTTGTTGACATTTTTTTTTTGCATTTAAATCTCACTGATTATTTTTGATAAGCGAAAAAAAAAATTGCACTGTTGTAACACTTTCAACATTATTAGTGAATTTGCATTTTAAATGCATTTTATTTTGGGGTTTCCAACATCGCAGATATATTATTTAAATAACTTTGGATAAATCTCGGCTCAAATATCCCAGCCCTGTTTTAGAAGTTATTTTTTGAATAATAAAAGCCAGACAGAAATAAAAGCTTAATTTCAACGATCTTAAAGGACACACTACACTCCTGACGTAAACAGCTCGCCATAACAAAAAAAAATGATATTTAAAGAAAGGATTATTTCAGAGAAAAAACTTAATATAAGGGATAATCAACGATGCAAAAAAATAAAGATTCTTATGCTGAATATTATAACACAAAAAAGTGTTTTAATCAACAAAAAAAAGTTTTTTCCATAAACTATGGGTGGCAAAAACATTCAATTTAATGCTGGAAAATCAATAAAAATATGGATGAAGATAATTTATAATAGTAAAATTTAAAAAAGTAATGATTTATTTATAAAATTTTCAATGTTTTTTAATTTTTTAGAAACCGCTCGATGCTGCTTGCAAAAATAATTAATGCTCCTGAGATTAAACTAAATAATGCTGGGGCGGCTCCTGAAGTTAATGTTTGTGTAGGTAAAGGCGGTGTTTGTTTTGTTGGCAAAATTGGTACAGTAGTTTTCGTAATTGATGATGATGTCTGAACTGATGATGGGGAGAAACTTGCAAAATTTTGAGTTGTTGATGTTGTTGAGCTAATGGTTGACATCTTTTTGGTTGTTGTTGTAGTTGTACTTGCCCGAGTTGTAGTGGCTGGAAGATTGTCATACGCAAATTCAGCAAGGAACATATCATAATTTTGAATTTTAGGGGTAAACCTAATCACAAAAGATGCGGTGGTATTTAATTTGATAGTGCTATCGTTGGCTGTCAAACTTAAAAAAAAGTCAAATGTTAAATAGTCAAATAATTTTTTTTAAATAAGGCGACTTCAACCCTGTAAGCCAACCGTCATTTTCGACGGTTACCACCGTCTTTTGACGGTTTTGACCGTCAATTTTTTTTTTCCAAAAACTCAAGATTATTGATAAATAAGCTATGGAGATTATTGCTGCTCTATTTTTTATAGTTGAAACCTATTTCAGAGCCTGACGGTCTCCACCGTCAACTGACGGTCGCCACCGTCAAGAGACGGTTGAAACCGACGATGCGCATTTTAGTTATGAATTTTTTTTTAAGGTTTCAAAATGATTTTTAACATTGAAAAAATATTATAAAAGCTAATTTCAAGCAATGATTAACGAGTTTTTTCCAATTCAATTCATTATTAATATCAAAAATGCACAAAAAATGTGAAATACATGTAAATTTTTTTTCTGTTTTTGTTTATTATTTTATTTTTATTTTTTTAATGCAAGATTATTTTGAACATATAAAAATGAAATACAAATATATATTATTTTTAGATTATAATATTGTTTTACCATCATTAAAAAACAAAAAATTGTTATTATAAATATGTATGTATGAGAAATATTTAAAAAATTTAAGAGTTTGGAGAAAGTTTAACTTAAAAAACCATTAGAAAATAATTATAACAATGTTTAAACGTCCATAACTTCAGGTTCTTCTTCTTCAATTATAACAGGCAAAAAAGGAGCATACTTTTTTTTAAATTTTTCCATATTCTTCATCTTTATCAACATACTCACAGTTTCTGGTGATAAAGATCCACGTAACTTCGTCGCGGTCCTTCCCAATAAAGAAAAAACCCTTTCGCTTGCGGCACTGCTTGTGATGCACAGAACTTTTCTAGCTAGGATAGCAATATGAGGAAATACTTTAGCGTTTGCTTTCCAAAATTCAATTGCGTCGGCATAATTGTAAACAATGCTGTTTGATCTCAAGTCAAGGTAGTTCTCAACCTCAACATCGGTTGGATAAGTTACAATTGTTTGTCGATGCTGAGTAAAAGGGGAAGGAGGAGCCGCTGCATATGGATCTTCTACCGATTCATCATTGCTAACTTTATGAACCCATTTCTTTAAAGTTTCTATGGCCTGTAAAACATTTATTATTCCTATCAAAATTTATTATAATATAGTTTACCGAAGGGATAGAAATTTGTGGAATTTCAAGAATCTTATCTTTGTTTAGTGGATCGAGCAGCAAACCCAAAATATAGTAGTCAGATTTTGCAAATAATGTTAATTGATAATCAACGACTTTCAAAGCAGCTTGGGCCATCGCTTTTCGATCAGCATTATCATCTTCAATTTGGTCGACAAAAAATTGTCTTAAACGATAATATTCAATATAGACTTTGTTTATTGTTGGAGAAGTTTCAGACTAAAATTTTAGTTATATGAAAAATTCAGAATGAACATAGGGAAGTAAGTAAAAGACATACTTGGAAAAGAGTAACTGCGTCTTTAATCGGTTCTAACAATTCTGTATATGATTTTAAAAGAGGCAAGGTTGAACGATATTCTTGAAGTGCTTCTCGATAAACATATCGACCATTAGCAGAATAGCTATAAAGTTTAGTATTAATTAAATCCATTTGTTGTTGATTTAATTTGGTTAAGCTTTCTATTGAGCGGAAACGGGACAACCAGCGGGTTTCAGTGAATTTGAATAAAGAGCCACCAGCTTTTGATATTTTGTTTTTTAACCAAGGTCGAGAGCTAAAATAACAAAAATAAATAAATATTAAATAGCTTTTATGATGGCTTACTTCACTCCCTTGATTATTTTCATTGACATATCCAATTTTTTTTCAATTAATGTTAATCTTTCACGAGTAGTAACATCTAATTGAAATTCTGCTGGCAAGTAGTTATTTTTATATGGGCATACGGCCCTTTTGCTGAGTAAGTTCAACAAATGGCAAGTATCATTCAAACGAGTGTATTCATTCAATGCTCTTACGATATTACTTCCCTGATCACTCGTAATTACAATATTATTCTTTAAAAGTTCCAAAGTAATGCCATGTTTTTCTAAAGTCTGAGTTAAGTCATCCAAGACTTCATGACTTTCTGTGGTTTCGGCAGAAAATTCATGAAAATCCAAAATCCAATTTTCAATTTGCCTACAATTCAAAAATCAATAATTTATGTTAAAGAATAAAAGAAGAATATTTACCAATCTTCTGTAGTAAAATGGATTGTAACTACAAAATACTGAGAACCTTTGGTACCGAAGTCAAGCGTCAATGCAGCTCCAAATTTTTTAACATGATCAAGGATATGCTTTGAAAATTGGGGTTCCATTGTTTTGACAAAAGCTTTGCAATAATTTTTAACAGTTTGCCTGGAAGGAATAAAGCCCAAAATTGATGGATCGTTAGCAGGGATCACTTTGTTACGTGCACAAGAAATACCATAATCAAAACTGCAAAAAAAAATTTAAAATTTTAGTAAAATATTGGATTGTTTACCCTTCGCGATATATGCTTTCCATCAAGTTTTTAAGCCCATTATGTTCAACTGTGGAAAATGGGACAACGTCAGTTGCAACCATAAAAGATAATAACTCTGTTAGTTTTAACTTTAAATGAGCTGGCGGTTCAACATCTTCTTGATTTTGATTTTGGTGTACATTTTTTTCATGCGAGCTTTAAAAAATTTGTTATAAAAATTTAAGCTATAGTTCATTTTTCACCCACTTTTTTTTAATACATATTCATTTTATGAGTTTAGATTAATAAATGCCAAATTATAAAAAAGTTTAATCTAATTTTTATATGTAGAGCCTTTTAAAAAAAACGTAAAAAAATAAATAACAATAAGACAGTAATGAACTCAAAAAAAAGTATTAAAAAAAGTTGGCGCTAAAACGATTGAACCAAGCCCTTTTTAATGTATGCGACTTACTATAAAGTTTGACGACTGGTAATAGTTGCGGCAAAAATATACTTGCATTTAACACACGTTACCGCGGCTTCTTCCTTTGTTTCCTTATAAACAATTTTTTGACATCCAGCATATATTTTTTCTCCGAGTTCAAGGATTCCATTACGAAGCGCTTGCAAAATTTCATTTCTATCGATCGATGTAAGTTTACCTTCGTAAACTTTATTTCGGCTCCCAGGAGTAAGGCTCATTTTAGTTTACCACAATTTTAAAGCAAAATTCATTTACCAAGAATTACTAAATATAAAAAATCAAAAAATGGCTTTTTTGGCTTTTATAAACAATCGTTATATGCTATTTCGAACAAAATTTATAAAAAGTCATGCTGTCATATGTCGATGCCCTTTTCGAAGGTTGTTTACAACTTTTAAGAAATTTTATCTTATGTTGATTTTCATTCTAGAAAGAAAAATATCGAAAAATATTTGGTGTTTTATTTTGTCGGCGACTTTTCTTTTGCACAAAAAAAGGATGTGGATAAACATTTTTGTTTTTCGTCTTATTTATTATTTTCCTTGAAAACTTTTTAAAAGAAAAAAAAACCTTTTAAAGATCCTTCGACATTTTGATGATATTTATATAGAAGTAAACATGTGGCATAAGGAAAGTGGCGTAATTTTTCGGTCGTTTATATTTCATTTTTATATGTTCAAAATAATCTTGCATTAAAAAAATAAAAATAAAATAATAAACAAAAACAGAAAAAAAATTTACATGTATTTCACATTTTTTGTGCATTTTTGATATTAATAATGAATTGAATTGGAAAAAACTCGTTAATCATTGCTTGAAATTAGCTTTTATAATATTTTTTCAATGTTAAAAATCATTTTGAAACCTTAAAAAAAAATTCATAACTAAAATGCGCATCGTCGGTTTCAACCGTCTCTTGACGGTGGCGACCGTCAGTTGACGGTGGAGACCGTCAGGCTCTGAAATAGGTTTCAACTATAAAAAATAGAGCAGCAATAATCTCCATAGCTTATTTATCAATAATCTTGAGTTTTTGGAAAAAAAAAATTGACCCCACTCCAGATGGATGTTAATTTTAATTTTAATTTTTTTTTATTTCCTTATAAACAACATTTTATAATATGATTATGCAATGCAGCGAAAATGAAAACACACAAAAATAGCTTGGTTGATTCCACTATTTTTTTTAACCCTTTTTTTCTTATTTTGAATTTAAATTTTCTTGGAAAATCTTTTAATAGTCATTGTTATTGTTGACTGACGTTCGTTACCGTATTTTTCGATTTTAACCTCAAAAAAAATATTTATCATAATTTTTTCTTTATTCTCATTTGGGAATTTAAATTCCTGGAAAACATGTGTAGTAAAAAAAACGAATAATAATAACTGCTTGAATTTTAAACATTTATTTTTTTATTTTTTAAAGAAACAAACAACAAACTAAATTTAGCTTGTTTCTATTTTTGACTTATTTTATGTATGTTTAACTCATCAAAAAAAATATATTTATAAATAACGTCACACATTCATTTGCATTTTAATTTTGCATGAAAGAATTAATGAATGACGACGGTGCAAAAGCAGAAGCAAATTGCAGAGAAAAAAAATTATTATTTACTTCTTTTTTTTTGTTCTTGGTGATCAGACAAGTTTTCTTTTTGTTTTTGAGTTTAAAAAAACAAAAAAGCGGAAGTTTGCTTTTCGGTCATTAAAGAATAAAAAGAGGGAAATTTTTGAAGATGGCAAATTCAAAAGATTTGCTTTTTGACCTACAAAAAATAAAAATCTCCGTGAATAGGAACCATTTGGTTTTGGAATTTTGTTTTTCATAGTTTATTACACCAAGAAAATCATTTCCAATCCTTTCTAATGATAATTTTTTTCTAAAACTATAGTAGCGTCCTTTGAATTTTTGGCTTCTCACCTTTGAGCTTTATTATTCCCATCTAATTGTCAGACGACGATACACGACAATTAAAACTTTTACTTTTCGATGACAAATTTTTTCTGACTACGTAATATCTCTATTTTCGATTCTTCTTCTTTAAAAAACAACCGTAAATTCATTTTTACTTATTTGTTTTGTTGTTTTTTTTTTGTTGACACCTTTAAAAAAATGGATGGCAACAACATACATTAACGACGACGTACTTATGTTAGTTAGAAACTTTAATCTTTTAATAAGCTTCCGTTAATTATTTTTTTACAAGGATTTAAATATTATAAAAAGGATTTATTTGACGTCGTCTCCAAAAAAATGTGTTGCGAAGAATTTCCAAATAAGATAGTGAATGATACATTCCTGAATTTTACGTGTGCCTTGAGGATGGTTAGGAGGTGTTTATAAGAATAAAAAATAGATTAGGAAGCGCAGTATAAAAATGGAGGAGTAAAAAAGATTTAAAATGTTACTGTAGTTAACCGACGTTGGTCTTTTTAGTCACTTTCTAAAAATTATAATTTAATTCTTCATTTTAGTTATATTTTTTTAACGGTATTGTAATTTTCTTGTAAAAAAAAAACTAAAAATGAATAAATTAAAATAATTTTATTTTATTTTATTTTCCTAAATTAATGGGCTTTTTTAAAGTTCAAATACTCGACATTTTCTTTGCTCTTTTCTTAAAATTATTTTCAACTATCCAACCTTTTTTAAGAGCTTAGAGAGTTTTTTGGGACTTTTTGGTTTGATCAAAAAAAGAAAGGATTGTTTTCACCTTGGTCTTTTTTGTTCTTTTAAAAAATGATTCGAATGTTCAGAAACATGTGTCCTTTTTGCCTCCCTAATGGTCTAGTGGTTAGGATTTCTGGTTTTCACCCAGGCGGCCGGGGTTCGATTCCCCGTTAGGGAAGTTATCTTTTTGCTTTTTTTCTTCATAAAAATTTCCAAGTAACAAGTAATTTACTTTTTGCAAATCAAAAGACGTGTTTAAATTGTTTATTACTTTTTACTTTCTTTTTTTCGTCACTAATCGCAACATCATACTTTTCGACACGTTTGCATATTTTAAAGTTAAATCCAACAACAAACATTCTCATTTAACCCGAGTAAATTTTAAAAGCTCACGTTTATAAACAAACAAAAAAAGGGTTTAATTCACCTAAAAATAAATAATAAATAATAAATAATAATTTTTAAATATGAAATTAATAATAATAGAAAATGTGAGGGTTCGTTGCTGTAATAAAAATAATTAGGTCCAAATGATTATTATTATTTTTTTGTAATTTCTTTGTTCGGCATAATCGCTTGCTTTTTATAACATAGAACTTTGTTGAATGTAGCCATTAAAATTTATTATTTAACGCTTCCGATAATAAAAAATAAGAAAAAACAAAAAACAAGAACTTTTCAAAATATAAAAAAAAAATTATGCGGATTTTTTACTTAATTTTTCGTTGCTTTTATGAGTCGTCTTTGCAAAACTATAAAAAACAAAGGTTAAAAACAAAAAACACAAAACAATGCAAAAGAATTACAAGGGTTTTTGAAAGTTCAAACTTCAAAACTCTTTCTTTCAACTTTCAATTTTATTCGAAACATTTTTAGCTCAAAATTTGCGTCACATTTTCCGGTTTCATTGAGAAATGAAAAAAAGAGGTTCCATTAAAAAAATTGGAACAAAGCCTTAAATATGAAAAGAAAATATGCTACCATTATGCAAGGAGAAGGTAGCTAGCTATCTTTAGAATAAAAACATTTATCCTTGTTCGAATTTTGAACAAGTACATTTATTTTTTTTGGTTGGTGACACTCGCTTGAGATGGAGAAAAAAAGTGTCTTTTTTGGGTTTAAAAGAAATTTTGGTTTCATGGAGGAAAGAGTTTCACCAAATAAAATAAAGTTATTAAATTTCAGAGATCTCATTTTTTTGAATAATAAAAATTTTTTTGTAGCCCTATAGCTTTTAATATTTTGTTTTCTTGTGTTGTTAGCATAATAACATTTTAAAGTGGTTTTTAATTTTACTATAATTGAAAGCTTACCAATTGAGGCCATATTTTTCTGCAATTATAGCATAGTTACTTAACCCTTCTAAAATTTTTTAATAGCTTTTTAATCATAAAGAAATTTTTGGTAATTTTAGTAATTGTTTTTTTTTTTTTTGCAAATTATTATTGTTATTATTATTAGTATTTTTTGACGCAAAAAGTATTAAATTTAAAAGCGCTTTTTTAATTTAAAAGCTTTTTTGTTTGTTATTATTTTGAGTTGCATTTTAAAACTACATAAATAATGTAATATCGTAATAAGACGTCGTTGATTAGGGGATTCCCCAAAAGTTATTTTCTATTTTGCAATTATTTGTTATTATTTTTTGGCACAAAAAACAAAAAAAAAGCTTTTAATCTTTATTTTATTTTTTTCTTTGTTTTTAATGGCCAATATTTGTTATAAAAGTAATATTGCGATAAGACGATAATGATGACCTTCCCATATAAAAAATAATAATTTAAAATTTATTTTAAAATTATTTTAAAATTATTTAAAAATTATTTAAAGACTTTTTGAATCATTTTTCAGACCTGCTTCCCCTCATTTTTTAAATTATTATACTTTTTGTCCCAGAATAGTTTAATAATTGCTACAAAAAAAATTTAATAAAATCGGAATCACTTTTATTTAAATTTTCACTTCAATCATTTTTAATTTTTGCTTAAATTTTTTATATAAAAACAAATTTTAAAACGTTTCTAATAATTAGTTGTTTAATTTTTTTCAGTAATTTTTATTTTCATAAAGTTTTTTCTAGTGAATTTAATAATATTCACTGAATCATCTCCCAAACCAACCCTGTAAGCCAACCGTCATTTTCGACGGTTACCACCGTCTTTTGACGGTTTTGACCGTCAATTTTTTTTTTCCAAAAACTCAAGATTATTGATAAATAAGCTATGGAGATTATTGCTGCTCTATTTTTTATAGTTGAAACCTATTTCAGAGCCTGACGGTCTCCACCGTCAACTGACGGTCGCCACCGTCAAGAGACGGTTGAAACCGACGATGCGCATTTTAGTTATGAATTTTTTTTTAAGGTTTCAAAATGATTTTTAACATTGAAAAAATATTATAAAAGCTAATTTCAAGCAATGATTAACGAGTTTTTTCCAATTCAATTCATTATTAATATCAAAAATGCACAAAAAATGTGAAATACATGTAAATTTTTTTTCTGTTTTTGTTTATTATTTTATTTTTATTTTTTTAATGCAAGATTATTTTGAACATATAAAAATGAAATACAAATATATATTATTTTTAGATTATAATATTGTTTTACCATCATTAAAAAACAAAAAATTGTTATTATAAATATGTATGTATGAGAAATATTTAAAAAATTTAAGAGTTTGGAGAAAGTTTAACTTAAAAAACCATTAGAAAATAATTATAACAATGTTTAAACGTCCATAACTTCAGGTTCTTCTTCTTCAATTATAACAGGCAAAAAAGGAGCATACTTTTTTTTAAATTTTTCCATATTCTTCATCTTTATCAACATACTCACAGTTTCTGGTGATAAAGATCCACGTAACTTCGTCGCGGTCCTTCCCAATAAAGAAAAAACCCTTTCGCTTGCGGCACTGCTTGTGATGCACAGAACTTTTCTAGCTAGGATAGCAATATGAGGAAATACTTTAGCGTTTGCTTTCCAAAATTCAATTGCGTCGGCATAATTGTAAACAATGCTGTTTGATCTCAAGTCAAGGTAGTTCTCAACCTCAACATCGGTTGGATAAGTTACAATTGTTTGTCGATGCTGAGTAAAAGGGGAAGGAGGAGCCGCTGCATATGGATCTTCTACCGATTCATCATTGCTAACTTTATGAACCCATTTCTTTAAAGTTTCTATGGCCTGTAAAACATTTATTATTCCTATCAAAATTTATTATAATATAGTTTACCGAAGGGATAGAAATTTGTGGAATTTCAAGAATCTTATCTTTGTTTAGTGGATCGAGCAGCAAACCCAAAATATAGTAGTCAGATTTTGCAAATAATGTTAATTGATAATCAACGACTTTCAAAGCAGCTTGGGCCATCGCTTTTCGATCAGCATTATCATCTTCAATTTGGTCGACAAAAAATTGTCTTAAACGATAATATTCAATATAGACTTTGTTTATTGTTGGAGAAGTTTCAGACTAAAATTTTAGTTATATGAAAAATTCAGAATGAACATAGGGAAGTAAGTAAAAGACATACTTGGAAAAGAGTAACTGCGTCTTTAATCGGTTCTAACAATTCTGTATATGATTTTAAAAGAGGCAAGGTTGAACGATATTCTTGAAGTGCTTCTCGATAAACATATCGACCATTAGCAGAATAGCTATAAAGTTTAGTATTAATTAAATCCATTTGTTGTTGATTTAATTTGGTTAAGCTTTCTATTGAGCGGAAACGGGACAACCAGCGGGTTTCAGTGAATTTGAATAAAGAGCCACCAGCTTTTGATATTTTGTTTTTTAACCAAGGTCGAGAGCTAAAATAACAAAAATAAATAAATATTAAATAGCTTTTATGATGGCTTACTTCACTCCCTTGATTATTTTCATTGACATATCCAATTTTTTTTCAATTAATGTTAATCTTTCACGAGTAGTAACATCTAATTGAAATTCTGCTGGCAAGTAGTTATTTTTATATGGGCATACGGCCCTTTTGCTGAGTAAGTTCAACAAATGGCAAGTATCATTCAAACGAGTGTATTCATTCAATGCTCTTACGATATTACTTCCCTGATCACTCGTAATTACAATATTATTCTTTAAAAGTTCCAAAGTAATGCCATGTTTTTCTAAAGTCTGAGTTAAGTCATCCAAGACTTCATGACTTTCTGTGGTTTCGGCAGAAAATTCATGAAAATCCAAAATCCAATTTTCAATTTGCCTACAATTCAAAAATCAATAATTTATGTTAAAGAATAAAAGAAGAATATTTACCAATCTTCTGTAGTAAAATGGATTGTAACTACAAAATACTGAGAACCTTTGGTACCGAAGTCAAGCGTCAATGCAGCTCCAAATTTTTTAACATGATCAAGGATATGCTTTGAAAATTGGGGTTCCATTGTTTTGACAAAAGCTTTGCAATAATTTTTAACAGTTTGCCTGGAAGGAATAAAGCCCAAAATTGATGGATCGTTAGCAGGGATCACTTTGTTACGTGCACAAGAAATACCATAATCAAAACTGCAAAAAAAAATTTAAAATTTTAGTAAAATATTGGATTGTTTACCCTTCGCGATATATGCTTTCCATCAAGTTTTTAAGCCCATTATGTTCAACTGTGGAAAATGGGACAACGTCAGTTGCAACCATAAAAGATAATAACTCTGTTAGTTTTAACTTTAAATGAGCTGGCGGTTCAACATCTTCTTGATTTTGATTTTGGTGTACATTTTTTTCATGCGAGCTTTAAAAAATTTGTTATAAAAATTTAAGCTATAGTTCATTTTTCACCCACTTTTTTTTAATACATATTCATTTTATGAGTTTAGATTAATAAATGCCAAATTATAAAAAAGTTTAATCTAATTTTTATATGTAGAGCCTTTTAAAAAAAACGTAAAAAAATAAATAACAATAAGACAGTAATGAACTCAAAAAAAAGTATTAAAAAAAGTTGGCGCTAAAACGATTGAACCAAGCCCTTTTTAATGTATGCGACTTACTATAAAGTTTGACGACTGGTAATAGTTGCGGCAAAAATATACTTGCATTTAACACACGTTACCGCGGCTTCTTCCTTTGTTTCCTTATAAACAATTTTTTGACATCCAGCATATATTTTTTCTCCGAGTTCAAGGATTCCATTACGAAGCGCTTGCAAAATTTCATTTCTATCGATCGATGTAAGTTTACCTTCGTAAACTTTATTTCGGCTCCCAGGAGTAAGGCTCATTTTAGTTTACCACAATTTTAAAGCAAAATTCATTTACCAAGAATTACTAAATATAAAAAATCAAAAAATGGCTTTTTTGGCTTTTATAAACAATCGTTATATGCTATTTCGAACAAAATTTATAAAAAGTCATGCTGTCATATGTCGATGCCCTTTTCGAAGGTTGTTTACAACTTTTAAGAAATTTTATCTTATGTTGATTTTCATTCTAGAAAGAAAAATATCGAAAAATATTTGGTGTTTTATTTTGTCGGCGACTTTTCTTTTGCACAAAAAAAGGATGTGGATAAACATTTTTGTTTTTCGTCTTATTTATTATTTTCCTTGAAAACTTTTTAAAAGAAAAAAAAACCTTTTAAAGATCCTTCGACATTTTGATGATATTTATATAGAAGTAAACATGTGGCATAAGGAAAGTGGCGTAATTTTTCGGTCGTTTATATTTCATTTTTATATGTTCAAAATAATCTTGCATTAAAAAAATAAAAATAAAATAATAAACAAAAACAGAAAAAAAATTTACATGTATTTCACATTTTTTGTGCATTTTTGATATTAATAATGAATTGAATTGGAAAAAACTCGTTAATCATTGCTTGAAATTAGCTTTTATAATATTTTTTCAATGTTAAAAATCATTTTGAAACCTTAAAAAAAAATTCATAACTAAAATGCGCATCGTCGGTTTCAACCGTCTCTTGACGGTGGCGACCGTCAGTTGACGGTGGAGACCGTCAGGCTCTGAAATAGGTTTCAACTATAAAAAATAGAGCAGCAATAATCTCCATAGCTTATTTATCAATAATCTTGAGTTTTTGGAAAAAAAAAATTGACGGTCAAAACCGTCAAAAGACGGTGGTAACCGTCGAAAATGACGGTTGGCTTACAGGGTTGTCCCAAACTCCACTTTTTTTTTCTTTGAATTCTTTTTTTTTTGTTTTGTACTCAATTTTTTTAATTAAAATTATTTTCTTTTTATCATTTACACCTGCAGCAGCAGCTTCTGATTGGCATATACCTATTTCATATTATTATATTTATTATCATTTAGTTATTTAGTTGTTACTCATAGTAACTTCCACGAAGAAAAAAAAATTCTTTTAAAACATCTGCCAAAAAATATTTAAAATTTGTCTTTGAAAATGTTTAAAAATGTGGTTTGATTGTACTTTTATGATTTCTTAGAAAATTTAAAAAATTTAAAGTTTTGCAAAAAAAAAATTGGAAAAAGTTTTTTAGGTTTAATAAAAGTGAACTTTTTCGATGTCATAGAAAAAGAAAATTAGCACTTTTGAAACAGTTGTAAATTTTAGATATAAAAAGTCTGTTAAAAAAAACTGACATTTTTCGTGATTACTCATTTTTCATTTTCTTGATAAAGTTTACTGACGCATTTTTTACTCAAACTAAATTTGTGCTACGCATCGGTCATTTTTTTCCAAGAAGTTTGAGACGCCTGTCCGCCAATAGTGTTTTCAAAAAATGACCACTTTAATAGGTATTTGACATAATCGAATTTTTTTATTGCTTTCTAAACAAAATTTACTCACAACCAAAAGCTGTAATTTAATTTTTTCATTTTTTCGCTCAAAAACTCAAAATATAAGTTTACTTTTACGCATTTTGGTGCCAATGGATTTTAAGAAAAATTAGTAATGATGACCTTCTTGTTTTAAAAAAAATTCTTGGGTTACAAATCAGCCACAAAATATGACGAATTTACCTAATTTTAATGAATAGTTTCTAGGGAAAACAAATAACAGTGATATATTTAACGTTACGGTAGAGTAGGCGATGAACAAGAAAAAAATATTTTTAATTACAGTAAAAATAAAATTTTGTACTTTCGGAACAAAAAATATGGAAGTAAAAGATAAAAAAAATTCTTTTTAGAAACTAAAATTAAAAAATAACTGTAAGTAATTTCATATTTAGTTAATTTATGTGAGTTTGAGTGGGATGATGGTGGTTTGGAAGGTTTAAACTTTAAAGCGTCCATGAAAAAGTTTTATTTTATTACATTTTTTCATTTAACGAAAGAAGAACAAAAAAATGTGTTAAAATTAATTGGCAGAAAAAAAGAGAAAAGTAAATAAAAATGAAACAAAAAAAATGGGCAAAATTCATTCATATTCTTTTGTTTCTTTATCTTCCATTCTTCTTATTCGTAAATTCAATATCTTTCTTTCTTTCTTTGTCTTTGGTAGTTGGTAGAATAAAAAAGTTTCTCTCTTCTCTTCTTTTTTCTGCAAGTTTCCAAGAATTTTTAAAAAAATCTCAACAGATTTTCTTTATCCATAAAACATGAAAAAAAAAATGTTTTGGAAAATTGAAAATTAGTTTTGAGTTTTTCATTTTTTTTGGTTCGATCAAAATATGAGATACAAATTCCCAGAGACAACCATGCTTC
This sequence comes from Panagrolaimus kolymaensis, assembly GCA_028622995.1. Classification (NCBI taxonomy): domain Eukaryota; kingdom Metazoa; phylum Nematoda; class Chromadorea; order Rhabditida; family Panagrolaimidae; genus Panagrolaimus; species Panagrolaimus kolymaensis. The sequence goes on from JAJQJQ010000068.1 coordinate 765,272, forward strand.
TGTAATTCAGCAAAGACGAGGAAAAATACTACCATAAACCAAAATAAACTTTGACGTCCTAATATCTTTTTATTTGTGGGTTTATAATTCTTAAAATCAGCTCCACCACTTCTTGAATCTTCAAACTTATTTTCCATTAAAAAAAATATGTTTATTGGTTTTGTTTCTAAGTTTAGAGGTTTTACGTTTCTTCTATTTTTTCTTGGTAAACCAATGACTGAGTTTAACTTTTTTACGTTTTTTACGTACGTTTGTAAACTATTTTAAACTTTTTGTTTTGTTTGCAAACAAAATATATTAGAAACTTAAAAAGAATATTATAAACCTTTCCACTTATTAATAATATAAAAAAACATCTGTTGTAGCCACACAAAAAAAAATTTGATTTGAGATATAAAAGCTTCGTCGCGGAACTGAAAGTAAAACAGTATTCTTTATTTTTCTGAGATCTATGTTTCAACAAAAAAGGAGCCAGCGTTTAGGAAGGTAAGTGACGTGAACTGCAAAAGCCGCAGCAGCCTAAGAAGCAAAGTTCTTCCTTTTTTTTCTGTGCATTTTGTTTTACTAATAAAATAAAATATTTAATTTTGCATAATAATAATTTTTAAATATTATATAATTATTATATTTTTGTTATGTTTATTTTTAAATGCTATAATAGAAGATTCTTTGAACTTATTTTTAGAGAAACAAAAAAAAAATATAAACAAAAATGGCTTTGATGATGTTCGTATTTATTTTTATCCATGTCATAATTTTAATTTTTTTATGTCACAACTGTCTCTCTCTCTTTCACTCATAAAAAAATAACAATAAATTAAATTTATTTCAATATTTTTTTATAATTAATTTGAGATTAGCTCAATGGATAATTATAAATTTAACAAAACTTTAAAAAATAATATAAAAACAGTAAACTTTTTTTGTTTTTTTGCGTCAATGCAGCAGCCTAAGCTTCTTCTCTCTTTTTTTAGGGTGCTTCTATTTGCTAGTATATAAAAAACTGTTGGCCACGAATAACAACCAAAATATAAAAATAATAATAAAATCTTTTACAATTTTCTAAGTTTAAAATATTTTTTTTTTGACGTTTGTACCTTTTTCTTGTTATGTCCTTTTTCTATTTACTACATACATACGTGTAATAGTATTTTTTTTATTTACAACACCTTTTCTTTTCGAACTATAAAATACAGAACCGACAACCGACGTAAATGAGAAAGTAAGCCATTTTCTTTAATTCCATCACAGCAAAATAATATTTATTAAAGCCACTTAAAAAATAGTCTCCATCCTCTCTTTTTTGTGTACCAAGTTTCACTATTTTCTTTTAACAAAAAATTGTAGTTATAAATTATATTAAAATAAAAATGACATACATACGTTGTTGTTTTTATGGTTCGTAGCAAGTTAATTTTTTTTTTTAAAGGGTGGTACTACGATAGAATGATAAAAGGTCTTTGAATTTTATTTTTTTATTTGGTCCCTTCCATTTTTTTATTGAAGCCTTTGAAGTTAATCTCGAAATCTTCCGAAGCCATAAGAATTATTTGTATCTTATTAATTATTCGGCGTTTTTTTGATTATTGTTGCGTGTTTACTTATTTGTACATATGTTTCTTTCTTTGGGTCATGGATATAATATTTCTGGGTTACGTAGGTTGGTTGAGATAAAGGTTGAGATATTAGAAAGGCTTGAAGCTTAAGATATAGGAGAAGAAGGATTTTTAAGAACTAAAAACCCACCCAAAGGAATGAAGGTGGTGGAAGAAGAAGAAAAAAATGATGTTTGAAAGGCACAAATTTAATTTTTATTGAAGGTTTTGAGTCTAAAAAAATTATAAGTAAACGATATTAATTTTAGGCCATTTTGTGAATTTTGAAAGAATATGTTTCACTTTTCTAAATTTCCTCTTTTTTTTGGTGAATATCAAAATTTAAGCCATTTCAAAATAATGACAGTATTTTTCCCGTTGATTCAAAACTTTTCGCTACAACCATAAATTTTAAAATTCTCCCCATTTTTTTGTTTACTGTCATATTTTACAACCCACCCATGACGAGATTCTCGTAAATCCTCTCAACAACCCCTCTCCGCGTATTATTTATTTTTATTGGGTTTCTTCCTTATTCCTTGAAGAAAAAAAAACATATCCATACATCCATCTTTCGCGAGTGCAAGTACGTGACGCGTGTACTTTGATGCATACTTTTTTTTTATATGTAATTAATTTGAAACATTTTTAATTAATCTTATAATAATCCAATTTTTTTATTGTTTCAGAGTGTTAATAAATCAACAACTTCCTCTTCAATTTCTCTTTTGGGGCTTCAAACAAGAAGAAATTCAATAAATTTTTGTTTAAAAAAAGTTATTTGTTCTTCCTTAAAAAAACACAGAAAATAAATTATGTCTCCACCACAAAATAGAATTATATTATTCGCAGTTTTTATGCTCGTTGTTGTATTAGCATCCATGTGTGTTGAATCATTTATTTTGCAAGAACTTCCTCTTTATCGAGCGGAAAGAAATCTTGAAACTGCTGCATTTGATAGAGCTGTAAGATCAAATAATATGGCAGCATTTAATAATAAACGAAGCTTTCGTGAACATTTCTTTGTAAGTTTAATCAAAATTTATAATAATCTTTGGTTCTTATGACGAAAATTTGTGTTTCACCACGAACGCTAAAAACTTCGTGTTGGAATTCTAAATTTTTTGTTTTAAATGCTTTTTAGAAAATTATAATTATAAAATCATTTTTCCTAATTTGCATTTTTTTTTCAGTTCCGTAATATACCATACCGTTACTATGACTGATCATCATCCTTGCCTCCTCCACCGCCGCCAATGTTACAAATTTAAATTTATAAAATTACAAAAATACAACAAAAACAACAACAATGCAAAAGCAAAGCTTTATCATCACTTTTTTTTATTTATTATTAAAAATGTTAATAATAAAAATAATAAAGATATTTTCATTATTGATCTCTCATCTTCATCATTGTTAATATTAATATTGATATTCATAAAATAAGAATAATAAAAAGTCAAAATAAAAATGTTTTAACAAAAAAATATTAAAGAAAAAAGGCACTTGCTTGCAAACATTGGAAATGAGAGTAAAAAAAATTAAGCCAAAAATGGGTTTTAGAAATTTCTTTTGAAATGATACAAGAAAAATAAAGAAAACAAACAATAAATTCTTTTTAATCAAAGTCTAAAAAAAGAAGACATGCCGTGCCGGTGTTTTTAATATCAGTTAATTTAATGGACAAACAAAATACTCTGGGAAAGTTAATTTTAAAATTGGTGAATTAAAAAAACGAAATTTTATGAAGCTCTTCAACAAATAATGTCATAAACCTTCATTTCTTTTATTGCGACAACTCCTTTAACAAGGTTTTTATTTACCCAATTTTTTAATCAAGAAATTGTTTATTTCATTAATTTCGTGAGTTTGTTACTTCAAAAAATTGTTTTATCTTATTTTACAACGAGAAAAAAGATAATAGCCTCTCAGATAAAGTTTATTTTTCTTTAGGGTCATTTCCGTTTCAAAACCATTGTTGCTTCTTCTTCTTTGAAATTGGACTCTTCTTTCTTTAGCCTTTTTTTCGCGACAGTTTTTTTCAGTTTCATTGTTCCTTGTTTTTTCGTTGTTTTTAGCATTTTGTAAAATATTAATTATTCATCTCAATTCTCTTTTTTTAGCAAGCCATCTTCAAAATGAGTTCCAGAAGAAGCAATAATAAACGTCATCCAAAGAAATTTACATTCACTGAAAAAATGGAATCTATCAAAGCTACAATTGAAACGAATCAAGGACAAAGAAAGCATGAAGCTTGTGAAGATAAGCTGGAAAATTCTGAATTGAGATTTCAAATGGAAAAGGTATGTTTATTTTTAACTTTCTTTTGCGTAAACAAATTGCTTGGTTTTAGGTTCAAAAAGAAAAGGCTCTTCTTCGATGCAAAGAATTTGAAATGTATGTGAAACAACTTGAAGCTGAAATCCGAAATTCATATTGCATTGAAGATACTCTTTTACTAAAGGTTTGTCTGTTTGTTTACTCGATGCTTAGCATATGACTCTATTATTGTATTTTAGATTGATACAATGACAAAGAAACAACGATCACATGCGAAGGATAAGAAAGCAGTTAAAGATGATTTGGTTCAAACTAATCGATACATTGAAGTGTTAAAACATAAATTTATTACCGAACGAGATGGTTATAATGACGAAAAGAAAAGTTTAACAACAGCTATATCTGGAATGAAAAAGAAATATGAAGCTGATCTTCGAACCTTTGATGAAAGAAACAAATTCATGGAATATGAAGTTCTTAACAAGGATCGAATCATCTCAAATTTATCAAGTCAACATGAAAAAGATAAAGCTAAAATCACTCAATTGGAAAAGAAACTAAAAGCTGCTCGTCAAATGCATGAAAAGCAAGTGAATGGTTTGTTAAAACAGAAGCGACGAGAAGATCGACAAGCTTATGAAAGAGAAAAGAAGCACCTTGAAATAAGAATATCTGAATTGGATGTGAGTATAGCTAATTTGAAAGTTAATGAACGTTTGGATACTGTAAGCTACTGACCTTTATATTGATTTCTGTTTTGACAAATAGTTTTTATAGATTTTGGAAGAAGATAGCTTTCTATTGAATAACACTTTGGATACGGTATGGTTAAAGCACCAAGTTTTTTTTCTTCTTTTCTAAAACTACTGCCTTTTAAGATTCGTGAAGACTTCGACAACGATGAAGATGAAGAGATTAATGACCTTGAAAGAAATATCTCAAACTTGCAAATTGAAGAATGATGAATGGGATGGTGTTGGCTATATTTCAAAATTTCGGTGATCTTGAAAACTTCTGTTACTTTTTATATATTTCTTTGTTAAACTGTTTTTTCTCGTTTGTATGTACTTACTTTTGTGGGTAAAGAGAACTTTCTCTTGAATAAAGTTTTTTGTTTGTATCTAAACCTTTTCGTTGTTATAAAAAGCAAGTACGGTTTTTCAAAACTTTACATAAATCACAAAATCATTATCTCTTTTTTTTCAACTGTTAAATCCCCTAATTAATATTAGAGCATATGGTAGTTATGGTAGTGGTATTTGGTAATATCACTAGCTTTTAAAGAATATCTTTTGTTGATATTGAAACTCATTAATTTCATGATTCCGTTTTTTTGCTGTTTATATGTAACGAAAATAAACCATACAGATGGATGCTATAATGCTGATATCTGTAAAAATAAACAACTATGTGTCATTCACAAAAGATTGAAAAGCCTCCAAACTAAAAAATTAGGAATAACTAAAAATGAAAAGAATGTTGTTGTGTCAATGATTTGGCTCAAAGAAGTTAGATAAATAAGGACACCTTTCGAACCTATGAAAATACTTTGAGTTATCGTATCCTTTGAGAAAAAAAAGGAATCTGCTTTTTAACGAAGCAAACGCAGTAAACAGCTTTCAAGCCTTTTCAAAACAAAGCAAAAAAAGTGAGAGCTTCATTTTTTGCCCATTGAAGAAGAAAAAAAGCGCGCAAGACTCAGAGAAAAACCTCTCTCGCTTTTTTTAGGTCAATAACGCCAAATTCAAGCGTATTACTTTTTTCCACCAATCATTTTTTTCATTCGTCTCTTAACTTCATTTTGCTTTTCAAACAACTTTCAACTTTCAAATTCAAGTTTGCTGCCCCTGTTTGTTCCTAATTTTGTTCTTTCTTCAAAATTATGGCAAATTCTCCTGTCGTCGTTCAATATCAAGTACCAAAATCAAAGACAGCTTTTCTATGTTTACCTAAAGAACTTTCAAAAGAATATGGAGTATTGAATCAATTCAAATCAAAGCCTCTTGGAAGTGGAACTTTTGGAGATGTATTTTTAGCCTATCGAAAAAAGGATGATGAAAAGGTTGCTATTAAACGAATTGAAAAATCTACTGATGAAGATGAACAAGAAGTTGTGAGTTTTTTCTTTCTTTACTTTGTTAGCTTTACTAACCCTCCTTGATTGTTTTTTAGATATCCCGTGAAATGGACATCATGAAACAAATCGATCATCCTAACATCATCAAATATTACCACCATCAAGAAGCAAAGGTATGTGTTTGTTTGAGTCCTATCTTTTTTTCATATCAAACTATTTTTCAGAAATACATTTATGTTGTTATGGAATATGCAGAAAATGGGACCTTATTTGATAACATGACAAAATTTGGAAAGTTTACAGAACCTCAAACTCGTGGAATCTTTCGTCAAATCCTTGGCGCTGTTCGACATATTCACTCAAAAGGTTTCGTACATCGTGATATCAAATCTCAAAACATTCTATTTGATTCAAAAATGAATGTTAAACTTGCTGATTTTGGTTTAGCAAACGCATATGATACAAGTAAGCTTTTTTTGGAAATCATATTTGCTTTTAACTATTATGTTCCTTCTTTCAGATAAACACATGGAATCTTTTGTTGGTACTTGGGCTTGCGCTCCACCGGAACTTATAATGGAAAAGAATTACAATGGCACAAAGTATGATATTTGGTCGATGGGAATATTGCTCTTTGAATTGCTTAATGATAAACGACCATTTGAATCAAAATCATCTGTATCATCTGAATACGTAAGTAGCTTTAACCTTTCTTCACAAATATCTAATTTTCTTTATTTCAGCGTAAAATTATCAAGGTTGATTACAAAATTCCCGATGAGTTCTCAAATGAATGTAAAGAATTGATAACCAAAATCCTAACAAAGGATCCAATGAGACGTCCATCAATTGAAGATATTATGATGCATAAGTAAGTCATTGTTTAAAGTTTATGTTTGTAAGTAAAAAGCTCCAATCAAAAGCTAGCTCGTTAACTCAATTTTCATTACCACTTTAACCTTCAACAACTTTTTCAGATGGATGCGAATGTAACTTTCATGATCTGCTGATGGTTCAATCTCTTTCTGATGTTGGTATCCTCCTAACTTTTTAAACCACTGTACATATATTTTGCTAAATGTTTTCTTGTTGTATATGCATTTCTTTTATGTCGATAAACTTTTCTTTACAAATAACTTGTCTCATTGCATATCAGCTTACATTACAAAACGAAACAATATTTCTAACGAACTCATATAGCTTTGAATCTTCCAACAGAGTAACTATGAAAAGCATGGCAAACATAAGCACCACGAATTAACCCTAACTTATTATTCTTTATAAAAAGCCATTCCATTCCCTCTTTGTTTAGCTGCTAAACAAAATCTTGCGAAACCTTTTATTTCATTGAAAACTTATCCAACTTGTTAACGTGAAAGTTAATTTCATCATTCGTTTCTTGCTCCACCTTCTCATATCCCTAAGAATGAACTCATTATCTGTAATTATGAAACTCTCTGCCATCCTGTTATCCCCAAATACGAATTTACAAAATCGATAAAAGTTAAAAATTTATTTATTTTTTGACAATAGTGAATAATAAACTGACAAAAGTAAAAACACATGGTATAAACATAAACAAGACAAAAAAATGTTACAAGAGATCAAACATTTTTGCTGGCACCAACAGCAGATTCACCTTCTTCTTTTTGTTTTTGTTGAAGAACAGGATTATCAGGAGAAGGACCAGCACAGAAACTTCGTTTGAAATATTCTTGAAGAAGACCATTAGCTGCTTCAGTAACAAGCTTTCGAGAATCATCACCGCATTTGTTGAGAAAAGAAGTTGATCGTTCACCCTTTGATCGTTCAGTGTTAACCTAAAAAATAAGGAAATCAAGAAAAGTTTCAAAGCAAAGCAAACTTACGCCTTGAAGAACTGAATCAATGTTAGAAAGTTGAGAATTCAAGTAACCAGAGATTCCACCAAGTTTGTTGCCAGATAAAGTTTGAACCCAATATGAATTCCAGAAATACTTCAAGAGCTTCGTATCCATAGTTGACATGTAGTAAGAAACTTCGAGAGGATAATAGCGATTGCAATGATGTCCAAAATCATCAGCTTTGTTCATCGGAATGTACTTTTCAGAAACTTTGGCACTTGATGGTTGATGTCCTTCTGGATAAGTTCGAAATGCTCCAATATCAACTTTGCCAGATGAAAGAGTACGAACAGGATCAACCTAAAGAAAGAGAAACATTAGAAGTTTGTGAAGGGAATAAAGGAAAGAAACATACAACAATAGCTAAGAAAGGTTCGGTGAATTGTTGATTAAGATGTTGAGTTTCGACGTCGATTCCACTGAGCCAGCAACCATAACCAGGATGACTATGATACCAGCCAACGACTTGTTCTTTATTACCAGATTTGTTGTAAAGATCAGCATACTTAGTCATGTATTCATAAGCCTCAGTTTGAGCATTGACTCGAGTTTCAGTACCTAAAAATGAATGCGTTAATAAAAGTAACACATTTGAAAGTTTTAACATACCTTCAACTGGAAGAGCAAAAACATCAACAACATAAAAAGTATGTGCTTCAACTCGACCTTGAAGCATTCCCATAATTTCAAGATCACCACCAGAACGAGCATGAGTAACCATTTTAAGAAGAGCAAGAGTTGAAATTTTGACTTTCTGAAAATAACATAGATTTAATAAATGTTAAACAAAATGAGAAAAAAAACTAACATCAAAGTAGTTGGGATCTTCTCTCCATGGTTTCTTTTGACGTATTTCTGTATCAGCTGGTTGATTGAATTTGTATGGTAAATCCAAGAGTTCAATGTTGTTATCAGCTTTGAATCGTTCAAATGCTGCATCAGATGTTGCTGCTGCCGCCGTTGATGATGAAGATGCCATTTTGTTTTCTTGGAATATTTAGTTCTCAAAAAATGATGAAGACAAACTTTGATAAATAAAAAAGCAGCAAAGTTTTTATTAGAAAAAATGGAAGGAGAAAGAAAAGCTTTCAACAAACTTTGAACACGGACAAAAGAAACGCTGTAAGACTTGAAGCCAATATAGCGGGGAAACGATGAGTTTGAAAATTTGTTTCTTTGCCTAAAAAATGTGTGAAGCTTCTTCTTCACTTTTTTTTGTTGCTTGAACAACTTTGATTTTGCAATTTATTTTACTTGATGATGGCAATTTTTTATGGTATGTTTTACTTTATTTTTTGCCTCTTGTATGTTACTTTAAAAGTCGTAATAACGATTTTTTGTATGCCAAAAGCTAAAGTTCGATGTTCCTTCCTTTTTTGTTCTAAACCTTTTTCACCGCAAAAAAAACTTAAAAAGTCTTTGTCCGCTTTTCTTTGAATAAAATCAAAAAATTTGAATAACTTTTTTTCATCATTCACAATTCGCTTTCTTTCCCTATTGTTTTTCTTCTTTTCTTTGACCTTTCCGTATCACGTCGTCGTCGTCAAAAAGCATATTTCTAATATTTGTAAAATTTTTAGACATTGAACAAAGAAGCCTACGATTGAATTATCATCATCAAAGCTGCAAATTACAATCAAAAGAAAAAGAAGAATCTTCAATCAATTGTTCAAATGTCTCTATCATCAACAACGATTCCAACTGATCCACATGTTTTGCTATTTGGACATTACTTCTTTTCATCCGAAATTATCTCGTTCACTTTGATTGGTATAGCTATTGGAACATGGATTGTTACTTTTATTACTATTGGTATTTGTATGATGGTGAGTTTTTTGTGGTGTGAAACAATGAAAGAAGGTGAAAAATAAGCTATTAAAGACAACTGTATCTTTCAATGAATAAGAGTTTAATCTTTTTGGAGGAATGATTGGAAGAGAATGAAACTTTTCTGCTTTACGATACTACAGCTTGCGTCCTTCTTGAAAATTGCAAATGTTATTTATTATGTTTAACGTAGTTTCGTTTTTAGGTAAATGGAGAAAAGTGGAAAGTACCGCTATTATCATATCGTTTAATCAATTGTTCTCAAATATCACCTGTTGAAGTTGTTGTTGAACAAGAAACTGCTCCACCACCACTGACGCAAACACCTCAACCACCACCTGTTACTGTTGCTGCTCAAGTACCAAAATCAATATCTCAAGCACCAACATCGAAGCCACCTCAAGCTGCAACGCCTCAAGTACCAAAATCTCAATCTCAAGCGCCTACACCTCGACCTCAAGCACCAACACCTCAACCATCAAATCGAAAAATTGTTATAAATACTGATCGAACGGCGCCATCAGGTGGTTTAACTGATCGAACAGCTCCTTCTGCTTCAACAGCTCTTGCTCCACGTACTCCTGCACCATCAACAACTGCAACTCATCGTCGATAATGATCCATCATTCATCCATCCATTTATGACGCAACAAAATCAAAAAAGAATAAAACTATGAAAATGATTATTTTGTCTTAGAAAATTGTATATAAATTTTGATATGAAATAAAAAAAGGATAAATGGTGATTAAACGTATTTATGTGTTTTTGTTTTTCTTACACAGCCATGGTTGGTTCAAAACCATTTGCGCTGATTTTGAACTTTTCTCGTGAGACCAAAATTATGTTTTCGAACTTCTTTTATGTATATGAAAGTTCATCTTTTCTTTATCGAATTTCTTTTTGCTCAAGAAAAAGAAGAAGGAAAGAATGGAGCTTTCTGGAAAGCATTTGGCGAATAACTGATATGATCAAAAGTTTACGGTAGCTTTGTGAATGTATGTAGCAATGATCAATGAAACCAAGCGTTTTTGTTGTTCATTTGCGTGGGATCTTAAAAGTACAATGTAGTCACAATCATCACCATTGCGAGGGAGTAATGCGGTTAATCATTTTGGTCAAACAACATAAGATCAAAGAAATTGGTTTCGTTTTTTAGGAAGATGACATTTCAAGCGGTATCATTTTGTTAACTATGATGCAGACATCTTTTATTGATACAAATTGAAGGCTTTAATTTCGAGGTAAATGGAATTAATAATCAGCAACGTGGACATTGGAAGCAGCTAACTACCGTGATTATGAAGGATAAATAAAGCCGAATATCTTCAACTTGCTATTATTTTTCATCGGCTAACGTAACCATCTTTTTTGCTGCCTTCTTTTTTAAGAAGATATTTTACGTGGTTCAAAAATCAAAGAATGTTTTATCATAAAAAATAAATAAATGCATTTGCACCGAAAACGATTCGTTCATTCACATCCGACTACGATTCATTCCATTTTTAACGAACAAACATTTTTTTACCGGAAATTCCTAATTTTTAAACCTATCATTAATGATGTTTCATATTGATGATTTTAATTGTCTAATCATCATCGTTGTAAAAAAAATCTTTTTACAGACATAGTTAGTTCATTGTTCATCGTTTACTTATTAATACAAACCCATAAAAAAAAAGATTGAAGGGTTTGTTGTAAAAAAAAGTTTTTGATTTTGACCTTACGCCGCTATTCCTTCTTTTCATTCGTGTTTTCCTTCCTTCATCAATTTTAGCAAGAAAAAATTCGTCTCCTTATTTTCTCCTTTCTTCCCATGCCATCGCTCGCGCATCTTTTTCGCTTCCATTTTTTGTTTTCTCCGCCCATTCATCACCTTCTTCCATTTTTCTTCAAACTTTGTATTTTTTCCCCTAAATTAAACATCCTACTTTTTGTTAAACCTTTCCGCCGCCGCCGCAACCATGAAATCATTGATAGTATTTATATGTAACATTTTTTTAGGAAGCATCTTCAACCGTTGGCTCTTTTCCTCCTCCTCATCTTCTTTCTTCTCCTGACGATATTGGATGATTTTTATTCAATAAACCTTCAAACTATTTTTACTTTTCATCTAACAACAGCAAACAAAGGTTTTTGGATAAATCTAACCAACGACGACGACGACGAAAACGAAATCAACGATGACGGATATGAAACGACAGAATGTCATTCGACTTTTTGGAATATGTGTGGCTCTTTCACTGATTACAAATTTACCATCGGGATTTACGAATTCGTCAGTGAATACAGCTGTAGAAGAATTAAGATCATTTATTCGGGATTCTTATGCTCGACGAGGATGGATATTATCTGATACTATGGAAAGTTTAATAAGAAGTGCAACATTTAATTGTTGGTTTGTATGTCAAATTATTGGTTCTATTGCTTCACCTTATATCACTGACAACTATGGACGACGATGTAAGTTTGTGTTTTTGATGATGTTTATTAGATAATGGGAGTTTTAACAAAGCTACTAGCTTGTAATGTTAACCTTCTCCTTTTGGATTTTTCTCTATCTTGTTTGTGTTTTGCTTAACTTGACTTTGCTTTAAGAAGCTATAGCCATAGTTGATTCTTTTACATGTTCTTATTATTCTCTCCATTTTCAGTCTCATATCTCACATCAAATGCTGTAATGACGTTAGCTGCTGCTGTACAATTTATTGGTTCAATATTTTACATGCCTGAATTACTGATACTTGGACGATCGATGGCTGCTTTTGCTTCACCTCTTTCTGATGCATCTTTAATCCTTTACATTCAAGAATCAACTCCTGTTGCATATCGAGCAACTTTTTCATTTCTTGGTGAAATTGGTTATGGTTTAGCTTGTGTATTAGGAATGATTCTTGGAATGCGTTCAGTGTTAGGTGATTCGCTATCAAACTTGCTAATGTATTCTATCTTTCCTGGCATTCCATTTTGTCTCTTCTTATTTTTCATTCCTGAAACACCCAAGTTTTTGATGATTGTTAGGTTTGTTTATTTGGTTGTTTACTTTTTGTTGAACATTAATAACGTGAATACCTTTTTAGAAAAGATCGAGAAGCTGCACTGAAGTCATTGGAATTTTTCCAAGGTGAAAAGAAAGAAAACGAACAATTATTGGATCACTTTATTATTGAAGGAGCACATGAAGATCATGGAAGGCAAAGTTCAATCAAGGTATGAAAGAAAGAGAGAAATAATTGATCAAAGAAACTTCAAAGCAATTTGTGAACGATAAACTTATTGTGTGTGAACGAAGCAAAGACTAATGATGGTTAATTTTTAGGAACTACTAACAACATGGCATTTACGACGAGCTGTTCTTCTTGCATGCGCAACATTGGTCCTAACACTTTCATTTTATCCTATCTTGCAATCATCAACTTACTTCTTCCAATACATCAACATCTCCAGGTACTCATTTTGCTTCTTTTATGGACAATGAAACTAACCGAAGCTGTTTTTTTTTAGCTCTCTCGCTGAACTTGCATCAACAAGTCTCATGGTTGTTTTCACTGCTTCATGCATGCTTGGTTCTCTCTTCATTGATCGTTATCCTCGAAGATTCTTGGTTCTCACTTTTGGAGCATTATCAAATATATTCTTAACTGGCTTTGTGGTGTTTTCCGTCCTTAGTTATTTATGCTGGTGGATGAAATATGCTGCAATGGGTTCACTTTTCCTTTATTCAATCGCCTACGGGTAAGTTCAATATGCGTTTTTGATCTTTTCATCTGCAAAAGAAGAAGGAGTTGAAAAACAAGATTTTTATGGAATAATTGAATGAATAAATATTTATTTATTTTAGGCTCGTATTAGGACCTGTTTCATGGTTTGTTGCTCCTGAATTGGTTGCACAAAAGCATCGATCTACGGTATTCTGCTTATGTTATGGAATAACAAATTGTATGATTGCATTAACGAACTTCACGACTGTGCCACTTTATAATGTATGTTTGATTTTTTTGGATTTTGATGTTGGTAATCGAGAGCTGGCCAAGGATACTGTTACTTTTGTTTTTTGCAAAAGCTTGTTTGATGTTTGATGGTTTCTTGCTGTACTTTGCAGACGTTCTCCTATCGACCATTTTGAAAAGTTTATGTTGATTTTCTTGGTTCTCTCTTCCCAATGTCAATTCTCCGTGCAAACCTTCTTTTGAATGATGTAACATTTCCTTTCTTTTTCAGATCATTGGTGCATACACTTTCATACCGCTATTTATTATTCCATCATTCTTATGCTTGCTGTATCTTTATCTTCGTCTACCTGAAACACTCAAAAAAGAAACTCATGAAATTATATCTGCAATGTGTTCTCATCGAGCAAGGGTTACATCAATATGTCCATCCGAATCAGCCTAATTATGGTATGCTCCTCTCAATCAACTTTCATTATTTCTAATTGACAACGACGACAATGGCTCCTGCAAATATTATGGCCTTGAAAAAGAATTTATTATGGACTGCAGTGTCTTTCATTAGAATACATACACTGTTCAAAAAGAATCTTTTATTAACAATTCAATCAAGTTTTATGCTCTTTCTATTATTTTATTTTATCAACACAAAGAATGGCCACATTTTTGATCTCATTCTTCTTCTCTCCTGTTCAAAGATGGTTCTCCTGCAACAACACTAATCAAAATAGTTTTTAACAATAGCCTACTAATTCATCATTCTTTCAATAACCTTTTTTGATATTTTGTAATATGTTTTAATATTGTTGTCTAAACCTTTCTTATTTTTCTTTGTAACCGATGTTTGAATAACTTTGTCATAGTATTATTAATAAACTTATTTTGTCATTTTTTCTTTGGTGTTTTTTGGATGTAAACGAAGATTGGATGTGATCTGTGAAAATGCAAGGATTGAAAAAGCATGAAAATGAACGGATACATTGGTTGCAAAATCCAAAAAGCTTAACGGACTGGGAAGGAAAACAACTATGTAATTAATAGAAAGACAGATGACAAACCTAAAAATTAAACGAACGCCATTGAAACAAAAAACATGATTGAAGTTCATTGAACAAAAACAAAGATGCATTATTTATTAGTGGCAAAAAGACGGAAGTCTCCGCTATCGCTACTGCAGCTGCAGGTAATAACTTATTATCTCCATTTTCTTCTCCCATTTTTCTTTGTTTTGTTTGTAACAAAAATGATCTTAACGTTGAAAGAAATTTAGTAAACAACAATTTGATCAAAAAACGAAGAAGACGGAAAAAATGATGACAAACAACGTGGATGGATGGAATTAAGGATAAAGTGGCAATATGAATGATGATGATTTCATTTTACGTGAAATTAAATTAATTATTACAAAAATGTGATTAGTATAAAACTACATAAACAAGCACCAGCGTTTGAAGTTTTAAAGGATGACAAACAACAAAGAAGGAAGGTATGTTTAAAAGTTTCTATGAATGTATCAATTGCTTTTTTCTTTTATCATCATCGAAAAAACAACAAACAAAGAATCAAGTGAAGGTGGAAGAAGGATGACTTATGATTATAAGTATAATGTAAAAATAACAATAACCATTATTATAAGTTTAAATAAAACTAACTAAAATAAGGTAAGTAAAAATATGAGCAAACAAGTTTTTTATGATTTTAAAAATAGCAGCAACAAAAAAATGTTTTCATTGAAAAATTGGAAAAGGAAGATTGCAAGCATCCAAGAAGCTACTGTAAGGCTTCGATTAGAAATTTTTAGCTTATCAAGCTTTCTTTGCTTCTTTTTTTTCTTGTTTTATGCTTGGATTTTTTCTTAGTTTCAGAAATGTTGGACATGTAAAGACACATCTCTGATTGTCTGTCCTCTGATCCCGCCGCGCTTAGTTGTCTTGTTATTGTTGTAATGTATTGCTATGGTAATGTATGTGCGAAGCTCGGTCAGAGTTAGCAAGTGTCTAATAAACTGCTCTATTAACCGCCGCTGTACACTAGAAGGCTGTGCAGCACAAATTGGTAACGAAGGATTCTTTTCAACGCCTCCGAACGAAGAAAATCCGAAGAAGAAATCAACTGCTGTTTTTCCTGATTTTTTGTTTAAAAATCTGCTGGTCGTGCTTTTTCCTGATTTTTGATTAAAAATCTGCTGGAAGAAGATCAAAAGAAAAAGAAAGAAGAGTTAAGGCTTAAACTCCGAAAAGCTCCGTTTGATGATAGCGAACAATCATCCGTTCTTGGTGACCGTAAACCACGACAAAACAAAGATGTTCTTGATCGCGTCGTGGAAGAAAATCAATCAAAGGAAGAGAAGGAAGGAAGTAGCTGTATATGGTGGCACTTCTGATCTTTGTGATCACATGTTAACCTGTTGGCATGGTACATGTACTTCGAACTCTCCTGCTGATGATGATAAACGACAACTGGTAAATCTTGAACTTTGTATGGCTTCTTGATCGTGATACTTATGGTCCTGCATCTCAAAAGCTTCATCGCTGTTTGGCGGCTCTCCACCGCATGATGTTTCAACTCCAGGGGAAGATGGATTGGATATGGAAATGGTAAAACGACGACGTATTGGAAGAAGGATATGGAAATGGTATTGGAATGGACATGGTTCTTATGGATATGGAAAGAAATGGCTATGGTATGAACTTGGTAAAAAGAAGGTATCAACATGGCACATAGCAACGTGAAAGAACAAATGGAAGATCTCAAGTGGCAAGCATGGCTCGAAGAAGATCTCCTGAATGAACATGGCTCGAACTCGATCAACTCAAGGCTCTTGTAATGGTGCGACTACTTATGATGCTCAAACTATGGGAAAACTCTTGCAACAAATGGTCCACAATCAATGTTATGTTATTGTAGTTTTGTTAGCATTGTATTGTTATTGTAATCTTGAGCTAAGTATGTCCTTTGTAAGTGGTGGAGAATGTTGGACATGTAAAGACACATCTCTGATTGTCTGTCCTCTGATCCCGCCGCGCTTAGTTGTCTTGTTATTGTTGTAATGTATTGCTATGGTAATGTATGTGGGAAGCTCGGTCAGAGTTAGCAAGTGTCTAATAAACTGCTCTATTAACCGCCGCTGTACACTAGAAGGCTGTGCAGCACAAGAAAGATAATTATTAATTCAAGCAATTTATTTACAAACAAATATGTTTATTGTAAATAATAATTTACAAATGTGTATTATCCGATTTTGTATGTGTTTCAAGGTCTCCATTTTGTGTTATTTCAAAAGTTGTAATTTCTTTAGTTATCTTTGTTTCGATATCCCCATTCTTTATTTCCCATGATGGAGCATCAGCATCTCTAGTATCTTTTATTCGATTTTCTCGTGTTGGTGGTCGCAATAAAAGGGCTTCAAGCTGAAATTTTAGTTGGTTTTTTAGGAGATTTTAAAGTTGTTAAAGGATCAATCAAAACTTACTTTACCAACTGGAACTTCAACTAAAACTGAAAGAACCAAAGCCAAAGCAAAACTTAAAACTACAATGGGAATATAAAAATTTATCAACATTTGCCATAAACTTGAATAATATATTGCATTCTTTTCAAGTCCATAAACTTATGTAATTAATGGGTAATGAACCAAATATGCGCAACAGGGTTGCACGAAAATGGAAAAATTTCGCTTTCGCGAAAGACGAAATTTTTAAAGTTTAATTTCGCGAAATTTCGCGAAAACGAAACGAAACGAAAGTAAAAATTAGTTTTTTTTGTTTGTAGATACTGATATTTTTTTTTCGAAAAAATAATTACTATTAATGCTTGAAATATATTATTTTAAATTTCATTAAGCGAACATCAGTTGTTTAACCTTTTTTTGTCTAAAATTTTTCTCAAACATAAAAATTCCCAAAAAATGAAAATTTTTCAAATTTTTTCTATAATTTTTTATCCAAAAAGAGGTTTCACGAAATTTATTAAAAAATTTCGCGAAACGCGAAACGAAACGAAATTAAAAAAACACGCGAAATTTCGCGAAAGCGAAAGACGAAACGAAATTTCGTGCAACCCTGATGCGCAATATGATAATCGCCCTAATGGAACCCAAATATTCCATGACATAAATTGATTTATTGGGCCTCCATAACCATAATAACAACTAACAAGAATCCAAGTTAATCCCAACGCCCAGTATCAGGATTTTCAATATTATTTACATTTCCATTGTTTGTTGTTGTTTCTTCATCCCATAATGGAGCCTTGTCATCGTTCAATTTTTCCGATGGCCTTGATCTGAGAAATAAAACTTCAAGCTACAACTTTTTACTTATATTTTTTCTTTGAATTTTTTCCTTATGAAATTCTTACTTTTCCAACTGGAACTTTCGCTAATGCAAATAATAACAAAGCAAAACTCCTGTAAAAAAAATTTCATCTTTGGTCGCAAAAAAATTTTGAAACCATGGTGGACATTTTAAAATATACATAAATTTTCAATTCTTGTGTTTTATGAAATAAATAAATTTTAAAAAATAAACTTTTTTATTTACCGGATCAAAACGATGGAATCAAATATTTTCTCGTAAACAATAAAATAATAATCACTGGGATAAAAGTATTTCTAATTTCATGAATGAAAGAAACGTCAAAAAAACAAAGTAAAAGTAAAATAATTTGTAACAATTTGAAAGTCGAAAAAAGATCGCTAAAATTTTCGAAATAAACAATAACTATATTTGTATGTATGTTTAGAAGTCGGGAGGAGAGACAGAAAAATTTATGCAAAAAAAAATGGCAACAAAACAATGAAGAAAAAAAGACCTAATTTTAAGAAACTTTTTATAACCGTGAATTCCATATATTTAAAGAAAGAAAAACAGATATTTATAAATATGTATATTTAATATATTTTCTAATCAAATATTATTGGTCTAAAAAGGATAGAGTCGTCAAATAAAAAAAAATATAGCAAAG
The DNA here is from genome assembly GCA_028622995.1 of Panagrolaimus kolymaensis. NCBI lineage: Eukaryota > Metazoa > Nematoda > Chromadorea > Rhabditida > Panagrolaimidae > Panagrolaimus > Panagrolaimus kolymaensis. The sequence continues at coordinate 783,847 of JAJQJQ010000068.1, forward strand.
TAAAGTAAAAGAAATTTTCAGAAACAATTCAAAAAAAAATGAGGCATTTTCAAAATTTTTTTTAGAAATTTATGTATTTTCGAGGAAAGAAAAGACGAAAGAAAAAAGAATCATTCTTGCTGTTTGAAAGCGAATAAGTAAGGAAGAATTTGTAATTAATTTTTTTTGAAATTTGTTTATTTTATTTTTGAAAGAAGCTGACAATGATGAGTTTTTTGTTTCGCTGAGGAATAATAAATTATAATAATATTTATAAATGACTAGGATGATCGACGAGGATTTTTTCGAGATATTGTTTTGCTGTTGAACTGAAAATAATTATATTTTTGAAGCAATAATAATGCAATTAAAATACCAAATCCAAATAATATATATATTAAAAATGTTAGTCATTTTTTTTAAATAAAAAAAGAGTTATCTATCGAGTTTGATGAATCAAAAAAAAATTAGAAATTAGTTTAAAGTAAAATACTTTTTCACTTTTAGAAAATTTTTGTTGAATTTTTTTAAAATTAAAAATCAAACTTTTTGTAACTCTTTTTTTTGTTGTTAAAACATTGGACAAAAAACACAGCACCGCACAACCAAGCAAAGAATAAAAAATATTTAAAAAAAAAGTATTACCCTAGCAAAAAAAAGTGAGTAATAATAAATTAATAAAAATAAGCGAAGCAATAGGATGGATTAATAAATTAATTAATTATATTTTCACTCTCGCGTTGAAGAACAACTCTTTGAACACCACCACACTCGGAGGAAGAAGAAATTGAAGCTTTATATTTTATTTGTTTGTTTGTTAAAAATCTTTTTTGCAAAATTGCAAATAATTAGCATAGGAACTAAATTTGTTGGCTATTAGTAGTTGATTAATAATAATAAAAAAATTAAGGTTTAAATTTAAAAGTGTAAAATCAAAAAAAAGTTAAAAAATTATTTGTTTTTAGTGATTGGTTTAATTAATTTTAAAAACGTGAAAAAGAAAAATTAGGGTTATTTTGTTTATAAATATTATTTTGATTTGGGGCAACAAAGGAGGATGGAGAAGAGGTGGAAGAAGAAGAAAAATTATTTTTTTGCGAAATAGGCGATAGAAAAGTATCATGAATTTTTATATAACAAAAAATATTATTATTTCTCACCTTTTGTGATAATTCCATTCGTTCACGAAGTATTTCACGCCATATTAAACAAGCAGCTCCACCCCTAAAAAAAGATTATTTTTTGCAAGATAAAAATTTTTTAGTTTTCGTGCTTGAAGCCAAAAAAAATTTTTCGTGGTAAGAGAGAGAAGTAAATACTTACGTAACGCCAATACCCATAATTTCTTCTCTTGTAACAAAATCAACTAAATCATTTTTAGTATATCCATTTCTTTGAATAATATTTATTGTATTTGAATCTGAACCAATTCGAGTTAAAAATTCTTCTAAATTTTCTTCATCCACATCTGGATTTTCATGATTTAAAACCACCGCAAGGGGAGGTTGTAAATTACTTAATGGATGTTGTTGTTGCCTTTGAGAAGAAGCATGAGATGGAAGATAAAAATCGATGGCGGGTGAAGTTTTTCCTGCAACAATAAATCCATCAGCAAGTTGCCTTTTTTCTTGTAAAGTATGTTCCAACAAAGTTTTATAATCTCGTTCCACCACTATCAAATCTTCATAAAGCCTTAAAAAATAAAGATTTCAATTAATAATTTCCAGTCGAGACCAAATGAATCTATTATTTTTACCTCCGGATTTGATCAGCATAAAATGCATGTTGTTGATTTAATTCAGGAATATTCCAAGTTCCCGTAGTTTCAATTCCAAGAGGTTGGTTATTTGCTGTGGCTGCTGCAATGGCCGCCGCCATATTTTGGCCATACTGTTTATCAGCTTCTTGGATTAAATTATGCGCGGGTTGTTCAGGAGCTAATAAATTTAATGCTGCTTGGACTCCACTTCGTATTAAATCGTCCAAACTGAAATATAGCTTTTTTAATTTTAGAAATTTGCATATTTAACTTTCAAGTTTTATTAACTGGTAATTTTGTTTTTAAAATGGAAATAAAAAATATTTTTTGTCACGATTATCAAAAATTTTCATAGAAAACTTCATTTTTTGAAAATAAAAAAATTTAATTACCTAAACATCCAATGAGGCTTAATTCCTCGATGTTTTAAAGCTGGATGAACCGAATTAGGAAATAAATACATAGCCACAGTTAATTGGGATTTTTGTTCTAGTCCCACTTCATTTCCAACATGTCTCAAAACATTTCCAAGCATTTCCGCATCTTTTTGTAATAAATAATTTCTTATTCCTTCAAGTAAAGTTTTAAGAATATCTTCTGAAAATAATCTCGTTCCTAATTCCGCTTCAATTGCATTTGACCATCGTTGAATCACTTCGGGTTCATGATCCACCATAAGGGCGGCTAAAGTTTTTCTTAATTCCACATCTTTTTGAAGATTAAAAAATCCATTATTTTCTTCTGCTATCGATGAACTTGATGGCATTGTACTGAATGGACTGGTATCCCCGAATGAAGGACTCGCGGTGAGTGGAGTTTGTAAATCCCTTAAAGGACTCGAGGGTTGTGAATATTGCAAAATCGAAGGGCTCGTAGTTCCACCTAAAGAATTTCCTGATTGATAATGACCTTGACCTTGGGCTTGTTGTTGTTGTTGTTGATATATTAACATTTGATTTGCTTCAAATGGATTACATGTATGTAAGTATGATGGTTGACATAAATTAGGTGATGCCGATGCAGGTTGTTGATTAGGTGCAGAAATAAAATTATTATTGTTATTGTTGTTGTTATTATTATGGTTAATATTTCCATTATTATTTGGTGCTTCTATTCGCAATCTCAAACCTCCAGTACCTTTTGAATTTCGAGCTGATGGATGTAATTCTGGATTAGGCGTGGTAGGGCCATTGGTAATTGAAATGGGCTTGGATGGATATTTTGTTGAATTACTTCGAGCTAAAAAAATAGAATTTGAAAACAAAATTTTTTTAAATTATTAAACAAGTTTTTTAGGACTAACAAAATGAAAAAAATAGGTAATGTCTCGAAAACTTTAATATTAGAAAAATTAATAAAATGTTATAACATTTTGATTTGTGGCGAAAGTTTTTAATTTCAATAACTTTTCATTCTATTTTTCATTCAAACATAAATTTTTATTTTTTCAAGTAACTTACTGATAGGTCCAACGCCATTAGTAATATTTCCAGCGGTTAAATTATTTTGGGTTATTCCAATTCCGCTTAAATGTGATACACTTCGTTCTCTCATAAATTTACTATTCGCATGTTGTTTATGCTTTTTGACACTTCCACCCCGAGTATTTTGAGTTATAAAAGGATCGTTTATAAGTTGGGCCGCTGTGGGTCGCTTATTTGGATCTGGTTCAAATGAAGATTTAATAAAATTTCTTGCAAGTTCAGATAGCTTTTTAGGAATCTCGGGATGAGTTTTAAACATTCCAACTTTAAACATTGCAGCTTGAGGAAGACCCAATTCGATGAATGGAGGCTTTCCAGTGGCCATTTCAATCATGGTACAACCAAATGACCAAATATCCGCTGGTGGTCCATATCCTCGTTGACCATGATCAATAACTTCAGGGGCCATGTATTGGAGAGTTCCTGAAAAAAAAAATGGAAGGGTTAAAAAAAATATTCTCTGACAGCAATGAAATAAAATTTTTTTAATGCATTTTAAAAATCAATTCTCAAAGTTAAACGAATAAATTTTTGGAAATTTCGAAAAAAAGTTTTTTGTTTCCGAATTCTAAAATCTTTTTATTCTAATTTTCATTTCTTAATTAAAGTTGCGCCCTTTGAATTTTTTCAAATTTTTTAGTTTTTCTTTCATAATTAAATATAACATAAATTTTTGTTTGGAGACATTGTTTATCAAAAAAAATGTTTTATCATTTTCAGCTTTTAATTTATGCAAATATCCCATTTTTGTTTGTTTACAAGTCTCGTTTTAGAATATCATAATTTTTTTCGTTTTCCAAAATTAATCCGCTTATTTTTTTTCTGTCAAACAAAAACGTAATAAACAAAATAAAAATGGAACTTAAAAAATTGCACGCAAACAAACAAACACATACCTTTAAAAGTATCAGCAACGGGATTTAATCCAGCTAAACGTTTACAAGTTCCAAAATCGCTTATTTTGCATAAACCACTATAAGTATTAACTAAAACATTTTCGCCTTTAATATCACGATGAACTATTTTTTGTTGATGTAAATAATTAATTCCTTCCAAAATTTGTCTAGCATAAAATGCCATCGTCGCTTCATTATCATCTAATGGGCCCCATTTACTTCGAAGTAAATTACTTAAACTTCCACCAGGGACTTGTTCCATAAAAATTAAAAATACATCATGACCATTTTCTCGGGTTTCAACTTTAGACCCTAAATATTTGACTATGTTTTCATGGGACAAAGTTGAGTGTAATTGAATTTCCTCCATTAAAGGTTGGACCTCTTCATCATTTTGGACTTCAATTTCTTTAACTACTATCGATCTAAAAGAATAATTTTTACGTTGAGTCTCAAAAACGAAAAAATGATAGAATCAACAACAAACCTTTGGGTTGTGATATCTCTGGCAGCAATAACTGTGCCATAAGTGCCTCGACCAAGGATAACCTTTTCACCATTTGGGTCCAAATCATATTCATACTAAAATATAAAATAAAAATAGTTTCATTGAAATTTTATCTCTATTTTATCTCAAAACAAAAATTTATTCTAAAAAAGTTTTTTGTTTCAAAACAAAACTTTCTTTTTAGATTTTTTCAGTTTATGACGCAAAAATTTGCATAATGTCTTATTTTGGGGTCTCAAAGCAAAAGTCTCTTACTTGAATTTGATTTTGTTCTCCACAATCATGTAAGACTTTTCCATCGCATTCCATCATTTCAATAACTCTATTACAAATTTCTGCACTTGGAAAGGTCAAACAAAAATCTTCTGAATTATCATGAACATATAAAAACATGCTACGATTATCTCGTTTATTAGCCGAAACCGCTCGAATATCTCCCACTTTAAATTCCCATCGATGAATTCCGGGTGGAGGAGATTTTTTTTGGCTATTTTCCAAAACATGTGAAAGAATTATTACATCATTTACATTAATTGTGATATAACTCGGCATATATTCTTTATTCACTTCTTGAATGAGCACGGGAAATCGAAAGGATGTAATTTCTTTTCCTGAATCTATAGCATCCATAAAAAATTCAGTCCAAAATAAAAATGTTTGTTTCTCTTTTTCAATGGGAGAAATGGTGGCAGCGCAACGGGAAATTAATTTAATATTTTCCATGGTTGATTTTAAAAACCATGTTGGAGGTTTTAACATTGCCATCGCTTGAGCCGCTTGACAAGCCTTTTTATAATCTTCTGCAAGGACAGAAACTTCAAAAAATGTTGCAACATCCCAATAATCTTCCAAATTTGATAAAGCCCCTTTTCGACCCAACAAAGAATTGAGGACCACGGCAATTTGTTGCATTTCTTCATTATATTCAAATTGTTCGCCTTTGGCCCTTAGCAAAGTAGTTAAATTAATTCCGCTATATTCAAGAGGGGAAATTTCAAAAGCTTTTCGATACCATTCAATTGCTTGCTCCAAAGCTTCTTTATCTTCATAATTACTTGCAATAAATTTATCTTTATATACTCTTCCAGCTAAACACACAACATCAGGAGAAACGGGTTCTTTTTTAGCATCCGCAGTTTTCATAATATCTTTCACCGTTTGAATGCATTTTTCTCGATCGCCTGTTTGATTTCTTCGATTTAATGCAAATGCATAATGAAATCTTACAGCTTGAACGTGGACGATATCCTTTCTGCCAATCTTTTTTAAATCATCCACTAAATTTATCATTGCATCATAATCTTGTGTATCTCGATAACATAACAACATTTGGATTACAGTATCAGGAGTCATAACATCGGGATTATCTAATCGAGTTCTCATACACTGCAAAAATTGATTGGCTTCTTCGTTACTCATATCTTGAACTTTTCTTAAATCAGATAAAAATTTCTCTTTTGCATGAGCATTCGCATCGATTTGAACCGAAGCTAAAGCTTGTTTAATTCGTTCACCAAAAGTTAAAGCATTTGGATGGCCTTTTTTACTGAACCCTTGAAATCGATCCATTCTCGTCGATTTATCCACCGATAATAAAAGGGAATTGTCTTCAGTGGAAAGATAATAAAACATTAGGTGTAATCGTGGGAAAGTTTTCTAAAAAATATAAAATAATTATTAATTTAAGATATTTCGCGGTAAGTTTATTAATGAAAAAATTTATTTAAATTTGCCTATAAAAAATAGTTTATTTTGCAATCACAAATTTTTATAATTAAAGAATTTAAAAAAAATATTTTGCTTTAAAATTTTTCGAAATAAACCAAGCACATGAAAAAAAAGCGCTGCTTAAAATAGTCATTTTTAAATTTATTTTTTACAGGTGTAAAAATTTAACTTTTTTTAATTTTTACACCAACGCCATAAAAGTGTGTGATAATCCAAAGTAGCACTTAAAAAAAGCCAAACTACCTTTTTCAATTCTTTTTTTTTTGCTCATAAAAAAATAAGAAAAGAAGCCCCATAAATACATACACGTTTGGCAGTAGCTTACAATTAATGGATTTGTAACTTTTTATTAAAAGTTAAAATTAAAAGCTCACGCCATTTGAAAGAAAAATTGTTTATTTGTGCTATTTTGGAAAAAAAAATTATTACGCAGGTTTATGTTTTCGGTTGATTACTTTTTTTTGTTGAAAAATAATACCCTTTAATTAAAAAAACTTTTTGAGAAAATCTTCTTTAAAAGTTTTTTACTGTAGCTTTACTGTTTTTAAATAATTTTTTTTCAACAAAAAAACTTTTTTGGAATCTTTTTAAATTTTTTTTTGTTATTGTTTCTTACTTTTAAAGCTTCGCTAATTCGATATTCAGCAGTTTCATCAGGTCTATACATAATAATAATATTATATATTTGTTGCATGGATTCTCGAACCCCCACATGATAACAAAGTGAAGGTTGTTGAGTATGAAATGTAAAATCAACTAATGCTACATCAGCACTATAAAATATATCCAATGTTTTAGTTTCACCATAATCCAATCTTGCAAAATCTATGAGCTAAAAAAAATATTATTTAAAAAAAATGTTTTTGGAATTAAATAAATATTAATTTTATGGTGGCATTTTCGGAACGAACTACAGTATGGTTATTTATTTCCTGACTACAAATCTTTCAGATTTCTGTGTTTATTTTAATCTTAAAATTTTGAGTGACCCCAAAAGTGGTATTTAAAAATTTATTTAAATTAAAGGTTTCATGTTTTCTTTAATAAAAAAATATATTTTACAATCGTTTCCTGATTACAGTAATATATTTATTTGAAAAAATATTTCTTTTTTAGGAACTCCTCCCTCAACAAATACACCTTTATTTTAATTGACATCTTTTTTGTTTTGTACTTTACAAAAAAAATGTTTCTTTTTATGTTATAAAATTAAATTCTTGAAACGGCTAAAAATACTTTAAAATATGAGAAAAGGCTTAATTAAAAAAATAAAAAGCCTACAAAAAGTTTGGAACTAACTATAAAAATGTTTTATAGCTAAAAAAAATAAGTACCAAAACACACATTACTTTCAAATAAAGAATCTTTAAATTTAAAATTTAAAATTTTTAACTACACAAAAAAGTTTTATGGAAAGTCATTCACTCAATTAAAGAAAAAAAATTTTAAAATGAAAAATTCAAAATAATGCTTACATTCAAATGAACATTGAGAGATTCAGCTACGGCTTCAATATTTTTGCATGCTAATTCACGAATTTTTAAATATTTTTGTTGTTTTAAATCCATAACTAAAACCATTTGCAACCTTCTTCCACCTGAAGATGAAGTAGTGGAATGTCCAATAGGAAAACGTTCAGATAGTTTTGGTGAAGCATTAGCTTGTTGTTGTTGCGAGCCACTCGTGGACGGTTGGCTTCCAGCTCGTTGAGAAGCCGAAAAGCTTCGATGTTGTTGAGTCGTGGAACTTCCTGAGATTGATGGCATTAAATCCGCGGCGCATGAAGAAGAAAACCCATGATTCGTTCCAGCGGCTGCAGAAGATTTTCTTTGATGATTCAAAGCATGTTTGGCAAGAGCTAATTTTGGTTTAGACATTGGCGACGAATTACTCATGGATATCAAAAATAAAATAAGGTGCTAGTTGAGTGTTTTTTTTTGTACCAAATTGACTTTTATTTACAAATAAAAAAAAATAAAATTATTTAATTATTGAAAAAATTTATAACATAATTTGTTGGTTAAAATAAACCTAAAAAATGGATAAAAATTTAAACAATGTTTTTTGAGTGCAAAAAAAGTTCGAAAAAAAAAACAACGCATTTAATTAAAAATAACACTTTTCACGGTTCATAAATTATTTATTTGATGGAGTTTAAAATAGACCGAAAGAAAGAGAAAATGAGGCAAAAAAAATGGACAGCTGAAGAAAAAAAAGACATAAAAAATTCAGTTACAAGAAACGTTTTTTGTTTCTAATTTAAATTCGGTTTCAAAGAAGTAAATAGTGGCTGTTGCTGAAGCTAAATTTAAGTTAATTATTTTGGCGAAATTAATAATTTCAAAATTATTAAAGAAACCTTTTTTAATCTTAAGCTTATAATAATAAAAAAATTTATAAAAACAGAGCAGCAAAATACCTTTATTTTTCTGCATCTACCTTTCGCCTACTCTCAAAAACAATCTCAACAACAACAAAAATTAAACAAAAGAATCCATTAATCCTTTTTTATTCTTAATAAAAACTCTGTTTTTATTTTATTTTATTTTTATCTGAATTTAAATTTATCTTTTATGGTTTCTTCTTCTTTTTTATTCATATAAAAAAGAATTAAAAAAAAAACTCTGGCATCCAAAAAAGCTGCTTGCAGCAGCAAAAAAAATAAGGAGGAAACCGAAGAAAAAAACTTATTTATTGAAAGGCCAAAGTTTGACGCAAAAGTAAGAGAAAAAGAAGAAATACGACTTTTTTAGGTTGGTTCAAAAAAAGGATGGGAAAAGCGGCTGCACATGGATGGAAATAAATTTAAAAAAAAGGTTAGCAGAAAGAAAAAGAAGATATGAAAGAAAAAATAATGAATTTTTTTTGGAAATATAAAAGCAAACTAAAACGAATGAAGCTACTTTGAACATACTTAAGCCTAAGCGAGATGAGAGAGAGTCTAGTATCGTTTGCCATTGCCGAAAAAGAGGGTTTGTTGCTTCATGGAATAAAAAATAAGAAAGAAAGAGGGTATTGTGGACGACGACGCCTAGAAGCTAGCAGCAACTTGGTCCAAAAAATGGCTTAAATGATGAAAAAAAGGCATTAAAAAACAGACAAATTGAAAAAAACTCATCAACTTTGAAAATAAAAATTTTGCAAAAAAAAAAAAAGCGAAAAAGCTTGCAATAGAAAAGATCAAAGAGGTCAACGATTGAAAAGTTTCAAAGCCATAAAAATTACCGAAAGCCAAACCAACCACGAAAATATTATCACTTTTTTTTGATTCTGGATTTTTTGGAGAGAAATTAAGATTAAATATTTAAAAAAACTTGAATAAATAATATATTTCATAAAAAAAGTTAAAGCCAAAGTTTTGGTGTTTGGCTTTCATATAAATAATTTTCAAAAAAATCCATCCTTAAAAAATTATGAAGCCGAATATTTCTGCTCTTATTTAAATTTATGTAAGTAACTCAAAAAGCCTACAAAATGTATAAAAAAAAGTAAATCTCTACAAAAAATAAAAATAAATTTAATCGGGTGCCGCTGCGCTACTTTTTAAAAGCAGGCAATATAATTTTTTTCTTCTCTGACGCACGAAGAAAAAATTGCTTACATTAAAACAACCTTATTTTTTCTTTTTTTCTAAAAAATTTAATAAAAATAATTTATTTTTCCTTTTAAAAATAGAAAAAAAAACCAAAAATAAAAAAATAAATAATAGCTCAATTTTGAAAAGATTAAAAACACTTTTTTTTTGAAGTCAAAACCATAGTCGCTTGCTTTTATAGGTTTTCAAAAAAAAATAAAAAATAATATAAAATTTGAATGTTCGATAGTCAAGCTTGCTTCTTCACTCCCATCCCATATTTTTTTTCAAGCATATGCTGATCTCTTGGGAGAGGGAGGATTAACCAATTATGGGAATATATATATCTATGTTTTTTTTCCATTCCTTCATTCCACCTACAACAACAACGACGTGAACTTTATACATATTTATTTTTTTATTTGTAGCTCAAAAAAAGAAAGGAAGAGGATAACGTCATGTATGTTTTATTGGAGCATCCTAGGCTGCTGGTGGCTATGAAAGGCAAAAAGAACTTTAATTTGAGCTGAAAAATGACGACAAAAAAAATAAAATAAGATAAATGGCATACATACACGAGAGAGCGAAAAAAGATTGATAAGGTTAATAAAAATTTTTTTTCTGTAACTGAGTTAAAAAAGAAAATTATAGTGTCTTTTTAAAGAACAAAATAAAATCAAAATACGAAAATAAAAATGTAATCAAAAAATTTTCAAGTATAGTAGAAAATAAAAAAGTTTAAGTTTTCGGAACACAAATTTATGATACGATAGAAACAAGTTTTTTAGCTTTTGGTTGTCTGCCTTTAAAAAAACGTCAAAAATCAATTTGGTAAACTTCATTCATTCAAAGTAGCGAATGAGTTTCATTCATTCATAAGAAAAGAGAAAAGACAGAATTGAAGCTTCAGAGTAACAAGAAAATTTCACGCTCTTTGAATCAAAAGTTTACTATCCACAAAAAATCCGAAAAATGAGGAGAAAGTTTGCTTGAATAAACAAATAATAAAAAAGTTTAAAGAATTGAATTGGTAAGTTTACTTCCTGAAAGAAAGAAAAAAAAATTTGAGTCTAATAAGTGCATGTTTTTTAACAAAAGTTTATTGAGGACACATGGACGCAAAATTAAATTTAAAAAATTATCAAAAGTTGGTAAGATCAAATTTTTTGTTTCTAAGAAACTTAAACTATGTCAGAAACCACTCAAACGAAAAACAATGATGACTAAATAAAATGTTCGCTTTGTTGTTTTCCCAAGACGGCAAAAAAATAATAATAATAAAATATTTTTGAGGTTTTCCGGAAAAACTTTTATACATATTTACGTCAAAAGTCAATCAGACGTCGTCGTCTCTGGTTCATGATATGTTTTAAAAACAAAAGAAAAAGAAGGAAGAAAGGCAAGAAAAAAAAGAGAAGTGCGTATTTAAAAGCAAGCACCTGAGAAACAAACAAAAAAACACTCGAGTTTGAGTAAAAAAAAGTAAAAAAATCGTTTCAACACGTTTTTTTTGCAGAAAAAAGTATTTTATTTAAAGAAAAATTAAACTTTTTTGTCCCCAAAAATTGTTTTAAGGTCATTTTAAAAAAGGAAAGCATAAAAATGAGGCTAAAAAAGTTGGTATCTTTTTTTCTTTCATATTTTTTGTTGTTGGGTGGAAGCAGCAGCACCAACATCGGCGGCGGCGGAAGAGAGAGATAGAGAGTCTGTGCTTGCTTGTTGCTGGCTGCTGCAATGCTTATCTATCGGTATCTTTTAACGCAACAAAAAAGTAAAAAAATTTTTTGGTACAGCAACACCATTTTTCTCAACAAAAAAATGCTCCGAGTTATTTTTTTCTTTCTATCTTCCTTTAATGAAAGAAAAAAATAAATCAATTATTGAACTTTGAAATTTTTTTATTTGCGTGAGACAGGAAGAATGGAAGAAGGTATCAATCAGAAAGAAGAGAAGGAAGAAGGAAGAAGCTTCACGCAAATGGGTGTTAGATTTCCAAAAAAAATTGGCTACGAGATTTTAATCATAAAATTAAATAAATATTTTTTTTGGTTCAAAGTTCCAAAAGATTCCGCCATTTTTTTAGTATTTTCGAAAGTCGCTTAAAGAAATTAGACAAAATTTTTGTTTTAAACCACAGAATTTTTTTTCCCTTTAAAATTAAAATGTTAAAAAAATAACCGCTAAAAACTGAAAAACAGAGAATAAGTTTTTACCAATAAAAAAAATTAAGTATCAAATAATCTGCGGGTTTATGTTAGAAAAGAAAAGTAAAAAGGTGCAAAAAAAAGAAGGTGGAAACTAAAAATTTCTATGAAATTTGAAATTCATTGAAATGAAGCAAGCATGTGTTTGTTTGGCCAACAAAATGAGAAATAATACTAAGAAATAATTTTTTTTTTGCAAAAAGACAGTTAAAAATAAAATTAATTTACTTCAAAAAAATATTTTTAATGGTTTTTAATTTATTTTTGAGTTTAAAACCATTTTATTACAAAATCTATGGGTTTGCCACTATTTTTTTTTATTATCAATCCAGACAACTTCCGATTACCAAAATAATTAAAGAACGTGTTTTGGAAAAATTTTAAAATCATTTTTTTTTACTACAAACCAATAAATTAATTAAAAAAAGAAAGGAATCAACTAATTCAAAAAGTTTAATTCGAGTAATCAATTTTTTCTTTTTCTTATTCCGCTCCAATCAGCCAAAGAAGAAGAGGCATGAGCTATTATTTCCAAACAAAAAATAGAAATCAAAAAAGTGCAGCGGCCAAAAAATAATTTTTTTTCCACGCGTCGAATAAAACATAAACCATTTTCACCAAATCAAAAAAAAAGTAGTTAGTTATATATTTATTCCCGACGACAGCTATGATACCGGTTTTTTTCTCTTCTTCTTCTTTCACGCCCGCTTGTTTCAATTTTTTTTGTTGCTTCGAACGAAAATAGTGGGAGACCTGACTGACTGACGACTGCCACACTCTCGAAAAAAAGAGCAACGTTCAATCAACAAAACAAAAAACAAAACAAGAAAAAATAAAAACTTTTTTTGTGTTTAAAAAAATTATGTATATACACAAAAGCAACCCTGTAAGCCAACCGTCATTTTCGACGGTTACCACCGTCTTTTGACGGTTTTGACCGTCAATTTTTTTTTTCCAAAAACTCAAGATTATTGATAAATAAGCTATGGAGATTATTGCTGCTCTATTTTTTATAGTTGAAACCTATTTCAGAGCCTGACGGTCTCCACCGTCAACTGACGGTCGCCACCGTCAAGAGACGGTTGAAACCGACGATGCGCATTTTAGTTATGAATTTTTTTTTAAGGTTTCAAAATGATTTTTAACATTGAAAAAATATTATAAAAGCTAATTTCAAGCAATGATTAACGAGTTTTTTCCAATTCAATTCATTATTAATATCAAAAATGCACAAAAAATGTGAAATACATGTAAATTTTTTTTCTGTTTTTGTTTATTATTTTATTTTTATTTTTTTAATGCAAGATTATTTTGAACATATAAAAATGAAATACAAATATATATTATTTTTAGATTATAATATTGTTTTACCATCATTAAAAAACAAAAAATTGTTATTATAAATATGTATGTATGAGAAATATTTAAAAAATTTAAGAGTTTGGAGAAAGTTTAACTTAAAAAACCATTAGAAAATAATTATAACAATGTTTAAACGTCCATAACTTCAGGTTCTTCTTCTTCAATTATAACAGGCAAAAAAGGAGCATACTTTTTTTTAAATTTTTCCATATTCTTCATCTTTATCAACATACTCACAGTTTCTGGTGATAAAGATCCACGTAACTTCGTCGCGGTCCTTCCCAATAAAGAAAAAACCCTTTCGCTTGCGGCACTGCTTGTGATGCACAGAACTTTTCTAGCTAGGATAGCAATATGAGGAAATACTTTAGCGTTTGCTTTCCAAAATTCAATTGCGTCGGCATAATTGTAAACAATGCTGTTTGATCTCAAGTCAAGGTAGTTCTCAACCTCAACATCGGTTGGATAAGTTACAATTGTTTGTCGATGCTGAGTAAAAGGGGAAGGAGGAGCCGCTGCATATGGATCTTCTACCGATTCATCATTGCTAACTTTATGAACCCATTTCTTTAAAGTTTCTATGGCCTGTAAAACATTTATTATTCCTATCAAAATTTATTATAATATAGTTTACCGAAGGGATAGAAATTTGTGGAATTTCAAGAATCTTATCTTTGTTTAGTGGATCGAGCAGCAAACCCAAAATATAGTAGTCAGATTTTGCAAATAATGTTAATTGATAATCAACGACTTTCAAAGCAGCTTGGGCCATCGCTTTTCGATCAGCATTATCATCTTCAATTTGGTCGACAAAAAATTGTCTTAAACGATAATATTCAATATAGACTTTGTTTATTGTTGGAGAAGTTTCAGACTAAAATTTTAGTTATATGAAAAATTCAGAATGAACATAGGGAAGTAAGTAAAAGACATACTTGGAAAAGAGTAACTGCGTCTTTAATCGGTTCTAACAATTCTGTATATGATTTTAAAAGAGGCAAGGTTGAACGATATTCTTGAAGTGCTTCTCGATAAACATATCGACCATTAGCAGAATAGCTATAAAGTTTAGTATTAATTAAATCCATTTGTTGTTGATTTAATTTGGTTAAGCTTTCTATTGAGCGGAAACGGGACAACCAGCGGGTTTCAGTGAATTTGAATAAAGAGCCACCAGCTTTTGATATTTTGTTTTTTAACCAAGGTCGAGAGCTAAAATAACAAAAATAAATAAATATTAAATAGCTTTTATGATGGCTTACTTCACTCCCTTGATTATTTTCATTGACATATCCAATTTTTTTTCAATTAATGTTAATCTTTCACGAGTAGTAACATCTAATTGAAATTCTGCTGGCAAGTAGTTATTTTTATATGGGCATACGGCCCTTTTGCTGAGTAAGTTCAACAAATGGCAAGTATCATTCAAACGAGTGTATTCATTCAATGCTCTTACGATATTACTTCCCTGATCACTCGTAATTACAATATTATTCTTTAAAAGTTCCAAAGTAATGCCATGTTTTTCTAAAGTCTGAGTTAAGTCATCCAAGACTTCATGACTTTCTGTGGTTTCGGCAGAAAATTCATGAAAATCCAAAATCCAATTTTCAATTTGCCTACAATTCAAAAATCAATAATTTATGTTAAAGAATAAAAGAAGAATATTTACCAATCTTCTGTAGTAAAATGGATTGTAACTACAAAATACTGAGAACCTTTGGTACCGAAGTCAAGCGTCAATGCAGCTCCAAATTTTTTAACATGATCAAGGATATGCTTTGAAAATTGGGGTTCCATTGTTTTGACAAAAGCTTTGCAATAATTTTTAACAGTTTGCCTGGAAGGAATAAAGCCCAAAATTGATGGATCGTTAGCAGGGATCACTTTGTTACGTGCACAAGAAATACCATAATCAAAACTGCAAAAAAAAATTTAAAATTTTAGTAAAATATTGGATTGTTTACCCTTCGCGATATATGCTTTCCATCAAGTTTTTAAGCCCATTATGTTCAACTGTGGAAAATGGGACAACGTCAGTTGCAACCATAAAAGATAATAACTCTGTTAGTTTTAACTTTAAATGAGCTGGCGGTTCAACATCTTCTTGATTTTGATTTTGGTGTACATTTTTTTCATGCGAGCTTTAAAAAATTTGTTATAAAAATTTAAGCTATAGTTCATTTTTCACCCACTTTTTTTTAATACATATTCATTTTATGAGTTTAGATTAATAAATGCCAAATTATAAAAAAGTTTAATCTAATTTTTATATGTAGAGCCTTTTAAAAAAAACGTAAAAAAATAAATAACAATAAGACAGTAATGAACTCAAAAAAAAGTATTAAAAAAAGTTGGCGCTAAAACGATTGAACCAAGCCCTTTTTAATGTATGCGACTTACTATAAAGTTTGACGACTGGTAATAGTTGCGGCAAAAATATACTTGCATTTAACACACGTTACCGCGGCTTCTTCCTTTGTTTCCTTATAAACAATTTTTTGACATCCAGCATATATTTTTTCTCCGAGTTCAAGGATTCCATTACGAAGCGCTTGCAAAATTTCATTTCTATCGATCGATGTAAGTTTACCTTCGTAAACTTTATTTCGGCTCCCAGGAGTAAGGCTCATTTTAGTTTACCACAATTTTAAAGCAAAATTCATTTACCAAGAATTACTAAATATAAAAAATCAAAAAATGGCTTTTTTGGCTTTTATAAACAATCGTTATATGCTATTTCGAACAAAATTTATAAAAAGTCATGCTGTCATATGTCGATGCCCTTTTCGAAGGTTGTTTACAACTTTTAAGAAATTTTATCTTATGTTGATTTTCATTCTAGAAAGAAAAATATCGAAAAATATTTGGTGTTTTATTTTGTCGGCGACTTTTCTTTTGCACAAAAAAAGGATGTGGATAAACATTTTTGTTTTTCGTCTTATTTATTATTTTCCTTGAAAACTTTTTAAAAGAAAAAAAAACCTTTTAAAGATCCTTCGACATTTTGATGATATTTATATAGAAGTAAACATGTGGCATAAGGAAAGTGGCGTAATTTTTCGGTCGTTTATATTTCATTTTTATATGTTCAAAATAATCTTGCATTAAAAAAATAAAAATAAAATAATAAACAAAAACAGAAAAAAAATTTACATGTATTTCACATTTTTTGTGCATTTTTGATATTAATAATGAATTGAATTGGAAAAAACTCGTTAATCATTGCTTGAAATTAGCTTTTATAATATTTTTTCAATGTTAAAAATCATTTTGAAACCTTAAAAAAAAATTCATAACTAAAATGCGCATCGTCGGTTTCAACCGTCTCTTGACGGTGGCGACCGTCAGTTGACGGTGGAGACCGTCAGGCTCTGAAATAGGTTTCAACTATAAAAAATAGAGCAGCAATAATCTCCATAGCTTATTTATCAATAATCTTGAGTTTTTGGAAAAAAAAAATTGACGGTCAAAACCGTCAAAAGACGGTGGTAACCGTCGAAAATGACGGTTGGCTTACAGGGTTGGGCGACTTACGAATAATAATCATTAAAAAAACCACTTTCAATATTAACACTTTGATTTCCTCTTAAATATTTAACAGCTATGGTTACATTTCGATATCCTTGATTTGTAACATTGAAATATGTGGAGGATGTAGGAAATCCGCCATAATTTCCTGAACAAAAAACTCCTTTAGTTCCATCACCACTAATCGATAAATAATATGACATTGGATAAGAATAAAATGTAATATTACTGGATTTAGGAATAATTATTGATATTGAAGGAGTGTCTATTAAAAGTTTTTCCCAAAATGATGCTTCATTTGTCCTAAAAAATAAATAAAATAAATATAACCAAAAAAATATTTTTTTAAGATTACAAAATTTGAAAATATTCTCTTCGATTTAGAGTACTTCTAAAAATAAAAGGCCCAGTTTGAGATGTTGTTTTGAAATTACCAAAGTTTATTGTAATATCACCACCACGTTTTGTATTACCGGTTAATAAAATAAGTTCGCATTCACCTGTGGATAAGGCTTCGCCATGTACAACGAAAGAATCCATGGACGAAGAAGAATCGGGAGTAAGAAAAACATTATTAGTATTTTTGCAATTTTTTGTGTTAGCTAAATTTATATTATTTTTTAGCAACAGCAAAAAAAGAACAAATTGCAAAACACGCTTATTAGTAATGATTGAAGAGTAACTCTTACCATTTTTTAGTCTAAACAATACGGCTGTATTTGCTATATCTGATGAATATGTTGCGTGATAGTTGTAAAGGGTTACGCAATTTGATAATAAAACCATACTTCGCAAAAGAGTTCCATTTTGAGAAATAAGTGAAGGTGAATCTAATCTGAAAAAAATACATATCTTTTTTTTAGCATTTTTTTCAACGACAACAAAAAAACATTTCAGAACTAGCTAAATCCTAAAACTTACGTTGTAACAAAGTTTATCAAATCTGTTCCATAATAAATACTATAATTTGATAAAGCTTGACCATTTCGAGTTACAAACATTTCCATTGTATCATTTATTACTGTTGAACACACAACAATCATAGTATTTACATTTACATTATTTAACCAACTAACATATGTTGGAACGGTTTCATTAAGATAAATAGATGGAAAAATTGTTGGTAAATCAATATATTCAACTACTATAATCCATCTTAGACTACCCAATTTTAATTGATTAAAAGAAGAAGCATTTCCAGAAAAAAATTGTAGTGTTATATTTGTTGAAGAAGAAAATACTCGAAGATTTTGAAATGATGTGACACTAAATAATAAAACAAATTTAATCCGAAAAAAGATATATGAAAAAAAATTTCCCCCCACTTTTCTAATAATTCACCATTATTGTAAAGCAAAGTATAGTCTAAATCTTCGCGAACAGAAAATTTAAATGTGAGTTTAAAGTAACGTGATGCGCAAGTTTCATTATGTTGAATCTTAAAAAAAATAATAATAGAATTAAATATTTTAGAAATAAATTAAGAATTTCTTACAATAAAATTGCATTTCATATTACTGCAATATGTGTCTCGGTAATTAGGATCGTCATTTGGGTTAAGGATCGTTATCGAAGTATCATATTCGCAATCCAAAATCTTTATGGAATCAGCACATTTACAATCTAAAAATAAACTCATTTTTCTATTTAATTTTTCTCTTTTTTTGTTTTGTAAAAGTAAATTTTAATTTTCTCCAACCATATTATTTTTCTTCTAATAAATAATAATTTTGTGATAGACAATTCCGAAAACTTTTTTTGGTAAAATTAATGCGCTTCTTTTCTTACCCAAATAAACCATATCAAGATAAAATCCAACTTGTTGAATACTTCCATCAGATAAAAATTCAACTTTTGAATCGCCTGCTTCGGAAGTTAAAAGATAATTGAATCGACCGGTAATTAAATAGCTATCATTATTTTTTGTTGTTAATATTAATTTATCCGCATTTTCTTCAATATAAAAATAATGAGCATATATATAAAGTTCTTGATTATCAGGAATGGTAAAATTTGCTTCACATTGCTGAAACAATGATTCCTTATTTATTATGTAAAAAAAAATACTTAAGTGTCGTCTTTTAATTAAAAAAGCTTTACATCATATGGTTGATATCCATTAACAAAATCACCATTAGTTATGTCCATTTTATGATGTCTACGTTTACATTCCTTATTAGGATAATGAAAAGTTTTGCTAACGGCAGAAACAACAGCAAAAAAACCATTATTATAAAAATCAACACTATTAAAATTTATTATAAATGTCCCATTAATACTATCAAAATAATATGGCATTGGATATAATTGTTCATAAGTGTTGTTAAAC
Source organism: Panagrolaimus kolymaensis (assembly GCA_028622995.1). Classification (NCBI taxonomy): domain Eukaryota; kingdom Metazoa; phylum Nematoda; class Chromadorea; order Rhabditida; family Panagrolaimidae; genus Panagrolaimus; species Panagrolaimus kolymaensis. The sequence continues at coordinate 803,201 of JAJQJQ010000068.1, forward strand.
CTAAAATTTATTTTTTTAAAAGCTTTGTTTTTAAAAAAATTGTTTACTTGGCGATTATTTTCCCGTCTGTTTCTAAATCCAAAGAAAAGGGTTTCGTGAAATTAACATGTTGAATAACAATTTTAAATCTTTGATTGTTGGAATTTATTTGAAATTTCCACCAACACGTTGTATTGCTTTGAGTTGTGTTAAAATCAGATGCAATTGGAATTACTTTTCCATCTTCCAAAGAAATTGTTTCATTTGCAAGTGGGCATGAATGTCCCCTGGCTTCGATATCTATAACGAATTCAAATATTACAATTTTTTTCAAAAGCTCAACGAAATGCAAGATATTTGCTCACAAAAAATGTGAAATAAAAACACAGCGTTTAAATACTTACTATAAATTGCAACAATTGCTTCAAATCCAACATATATTGGATAATTCTCATAGTGACCAGCTAAAGAAAACTCTATATCATCTGACATTGATGAATAACTCCAAAATCCTTTATTGGAGTTGTATGGACTAAAATTTATATTAAAATATTAAATCTTGTTTATTTAGGGCAAACAAACTCATAACGAACGAATTTTTCTTGTTGAGTATATATAAAAATATATGGTGTATTTCCATTAAACATTGCAACCCAAAAAAATGTTTCAGGCTCAACCTAAAAAAGCAAAAAAAAATGAAAAAAAAGTATCTCAATTTTAAATTTATGCAACAACAAAAAAACTTACAGTTTTAAAAATTAGATTGCATACTGAACCTGTTGTCGCGATATTAAGGGTTTCGGGAAAATTAGGTGTTCGAAAATATGTTATTTGATTTTGTGATAAAAAATATGTTTTATAATCATTAGTACATGAGATATTTTGAAATATCAACGCATTATTTACCAAAATAAAACTTGAAAAAACTAATAAAAAAACAATCTTTTCCATATTTTTATTTTCTTTTTTCAACAACAAAAAAAGAAAGAAAGAATATCGTATAATTTTTTTTACTTCTTATAAGTCTTTTTTACCGGCGCCATTAAGCGTTACATTATTGTCAAATAATATTATCATTTACAGTGGTGAGTGATGATTATATTTGAATCTTTAATGTCTAATAATTGTTTAAAGCATATTAGTTTTAGTGACATTAGACAAAAAAAACAACAAAAGATACTCCGCGTGCATATATGTTGTTTGTTTGTTTGTTTATGCAGCATCTCTTAATTATTTTTTTTCTGCTGATAACAAACAAAAAAGGTGCAGTTATAATTGAGTTACAAGCAAAAAAAATATTTTGAGTTCGATTGTACAAAAAAATATTATTATTGCAAATTGAAAGCTTCGCTTCCGTCGTCCAAAAAAAATATTACCCGATTCCACAATTTCAAGCTCAAAAAATTTTACGTACCTTAACTTTTTTTTATTTATGCTCTAAACTTTTTGTTTATATGGTCCACGAGATTTTTAGTTAATTATTGTGCTATAAACATGAGTAACATTTTAGCAAATATACACAGAAAATAATTTTTTATTAACAAAAAAAACCGAAAAAAAAAATTAATTTTTACATTCCATATTTTTCAAACATATCTTTCATTTCTCCATCTAAAAGTCTATCAATATCTTCATACATGTGCAAGGCTTTCAAAACAGCATAATCATAATATGCTTTTTTTAAACTTTCTGTCGGAATTTTTTCTTCAATTGCAGAATAATATAATTCGGTAGTGCTAGCTGCAAGAAAAGCTTGAGGAATGAATGAATAATTATAAGCTTTTTTAAGCTGTTCATTATTAAATGTAATTTTAGATTAATTTTCTCCAAATTCAGCTAATAAACATTGAAAATAATATTCAATTGCAAATGATTCAGCTTGGCGACGAACAACTCCATCGCAACAATGAGTAAGGAATCGAGCGAGATCAGACATGGGCGAACCTTCGTGCATTATTTGCCAATCAATTAAAGCGGTTAATACATTTTGGATATTTCCTTCTGCGTCGATGGCCCACATAATATTTCCTGAATGCATATCAGGGTTTCGCGGAATTCAGTTTCCGTTTCCGCTTTTTGCGGAATTTCGCCCTTTTTTGAGTACCGCAAATTCCGCGGAATTCCGCAAAATTTTGCGGAATTAAAAAGCGGAACTGAACTACAGGGAGGAGGAGTACATAAAGAGAAAAAAAATTAAAGAATTCCGCGAAATTCGCCTATTTCTGGAGTTCCGTTTCCGTTCCGCGGAACTCAATTTTTGCATTTCCGCTTTCCGTGGAAACGGAATTTTTTGCTGTTTCGCGAAACCCTGATGCATATCTCCATGAACTAAAATTGATGGCAAACCCAAATCTTTATATGCTTGGGAATTTGAATAAATGGAAAAATCACGATTTAAAAATAGTTTTCGGTATTTTTTAACAAGAAAATGAAAGCAACCTAAAAAAATTTAGCTAATTAACTTTCAACTTTAAAAAAAAGAATAAGCTGACTTTGATTTTTTGATTTTTTCAACATATTTTCAACTAACGGATTGCATGCTTTCGGCATATCAACCATAGCTCGTTGGTTCTTTAAATATTTTCCATGCCAAATTTTTGGGTCTACGCTGAGAATATTTTTATGCATGTGAGCCAAAGTTCGAATCATATTTTTAACTTGAGTCAAATTAATATTTTCAAAGAAAGTAATTGTGTTTCCACGAAGAGTTAAATCTTCCATATGCAAGCATCCAATATTTTCTTTATAATTCCAATCAACCATTTTAAAAACTTTTGGGCTTGGAACATTTAAAATTGGTGCAAGATTTTCATAAAATTCGCATTCAAATTCGTGAAATCCTCGAACGAGAGAAGTTTTATTTTCACTTTGATTTTTAGCAACTTCATTAAAATCAAATCCACATTTTTCTTTTGCGTTATCCATGGATTGAGTTCCAGGAATTTTTAGAATCGTAGAATAAACGTCTTTTGAATCGATGGAATCCACAAAAGTCAAAGTGCATCGAAGGATAATTGAGAGAATTCCTTTTCCAACCGAGATGTCATAAGAAGTTACCTAAAAAAGTTATAAATATAAAAATAATGGCTCAAAACAAAATTTGAGATAGCTCACATTTTTAACTCCTCGATTTCCATGTAATTTAATAAAAGTTTTATCGTTTTTTCTTAGCGAATCAAGCAACCATCCAATTGTAAATGAAGAATGGCCTTCAATGGGTTTTGAATAATCCACAACATCGCCGAGAATTAATATTTCAGCAACCATTTCCCCAAAAAAAAATTAATTTTCTTTAACAGACTTTTTGGTTTTTTCTTTTAATTTTCAAAAAGTTTTTATTCCATAAAAATGTAATTACACTTTTTTTTCACACCTCTTTTTTTCGCTTGTTTGGTTTCTGTAGTTTGCTTTTAATCGAATCAATAAAAAATTTGAAATAGATCTTTTAAAAAAAATGCAATCGTGAGCGATGTTTGCTATTAATCATTCAATCATTTTCATTTGACACATTAAAACCGACCCAAATAATAAAAAAAATTGAGAGAGTGAGAGACACCTAAAAAAGGGTGTGCTTCGTTGTTCGAACAAATTAATTAACTTTACTTTCAAAGCAAAATTAATCCCACGGATGAAGAAAAAAAAATTATCAAGTTATTGAATTTTTATTATTATTAATACAATTACAAAAAAATCCTACTTATCCCACTGTGGAGAGACTATAGATGTAGCGGTAGGGGTTTATTAGACATATTCAAGGGAGCCTTTCACCACCTGCCTCAGGTACTGGGACTGAGCTCTTTCCATTAGATGTTAAGGGTTTATATAGCCGTGCTCTTGGGTAAGGACAGGAGTGAGTATGAGAGAGGAGTTGATGGGCGTGGAATGTGTTCTTTACTTTAGTGTTGGTGGATTGATCTGCGATGTTTGTCCTGCCTCGCGGCTATTCGCCTCGAGGCAGTTGTTATAAGGATATCTAAGCTCCATGAAGCGTACTTCGTAGTCTGCAGTTTCTCTCTCTCACTACCCCACATCAATTTCTAATGCACCTCAAAAAATTATATTTAATTATGTGTGCAATAATAATTTTTTTAATATATGTAAATCACTTTGATTTTAAATAAAACTTTTATAAAAAAAAATATATAAAAACAAAAAGTTAATAATTAAAGCAAGTAATCATCATCATTTCTACCAAAATTATTAATGAAAGTAAAATTTTGATATAAAACTAATAAAACGTTTAATTTATCCACCAATTGGTCTACGACTCGAATTATTCCAAGTATTTGGTTTTGGTAAATCTCGGTCATCAATGGTAAAATGAATAATGGAATTATTAAGGCACTAAAATATTTTTTTAAATTTATATAATTAATTTTTAACTTCACTAAATGCCTTACTTTTCGAGGCTTACAAATGTGTTGAATTTTATTCAACAAAAGGAAATCATCTTCATCGGTTTGGCCTTTAATAAATTTAGCATGGACCAATTTTTTAGGGCAGCAATATGGGCATACAAATTTTCCATTACGAAAGAAATATAAATAATAAATGGTTTTTTCTTTATTTAAATATATTTGAAGGGTTGGTCGGTTTTTGCCTTTTCGAATGGGATGAGTGATATCAAAGTTTGGTCGTTTAACAATTTTTTCTCCTTCTTCAACTCCATCATTTTCATCTCGTTGATGTTGTTGTTGGGGTGGTTCAACATTATTATTTCGAGATTGAGGAGTTGGTGGAGGATGGGAGGAAGCTTTTAGAGGAGACATAGGAGTTCCAGGATTATCATTTCTTTTTGGGGTCGGTTCATTATTATTTTTACTATGCCTTTCTTCTTTTTCTTCGGTCAAAACATTTATTTCAGCAGTTGATTTTCTGAAAAATAAAAAACGGGAAAACTTAAAAATTTTAAAAATACAATATATTTTTTACTTTTCAATTAGGCTGCTTTCATTTTCATCTTTGGAATTATTAATATTTTTTGGTTCCTAAAAATTTGTTTGCTTTTTAATGGCTAAAGTAAAAATAAAGAAGCATAGGTACGTGATTTGCATTTTCTTTGTCGTCCCCGTCATCAACGATAGAAACATTGGCGACAATATTAAAAATATTATCCATTTTTGCTGCATCATTTTCCAAAACTTCTCGATAGTTGTTTTCTTGCTTTTTTTCTTTGGATAAGGGTTTTACCATCTGATCGATAAAATTTTGGATTTGCCTCTTTTTTAACTCAACGTTTTTAATTTCTACAATCACAGGATGAAGGAATTTTATCTGAAGCTCTTCATCAGAAATGGACGTATCAGATTGGGAAGACTCAAACAAAAAATAAATTAATTTTAAAAAAATTTGGAATTAAACAACAAACTTTTTTTTCTTGGATTATTTCAAAATTTTCTATGCATTCTCGCTTTTTTGGAAAAATTAAAATAAAATTTTTTGTTGTTTTTTGATTGTTTTTGTTTTGAAATATATAAAGAAGATTCTGAAAAATTAATTAAAGCTTAGAAAATAAATGTTTGGAATATATAAAAATAAATTTTAAAGGAAAAAAAACCTTTTTTCGAATAATTTTTTCATTAAAGCTAACACTCATGGATTCAAAATCTAAAAAATGAATTTTTATTTACCTTTTTTTCCCTTTTATAAATTATAATTAAAGTCTTACTTTCATCATTTGGTTGGATAATCAATTGCTTTGCAGCTTTGTTTAACATAAAAGTGCATCCACCAAAAAAGGCTACTTTTTGATTTTCATCAACAATTAATAAACGCATGTTTTCTATTTGATTCTGAATAGTAAAAAAAAAAGATTATTGATTATATAATTTTTTTTTCTTCACTAATTGCATAAAAGTGAAAAAATGTAATGAATAAATTACTTACATTCATATTTTTTAGATTGATTTGAAGCGCCTCTTTTAAAGCTTCAATAATATCTTTTTTATCTGAGGACCTACAAAATTAATTATTTGTCATTTTTACAAAGGAATATTAAAAATAATTAAAGATAAACTTTTTTAGCAGCAAAAAAATTAGAAAAGAAAAAGACTCCAAGTTAAGGCAATGTATGTATGTGCACAATAATGAAGTTGCTGCTGTTGCAAAAAAATTATGATTTGGTTTTGTAGTCTTCATTAAACTCTTTTTTTTTTTAAACTAAAAACAAAAAATATTTTTAGGGCTTTCTCACCTTTTGTTTTTTTTTGCTTGTAGGGTTGTAATTTATTTTATGTATTTTGACTTTGAACAATCAGGAAATTTTTTGAATGAATGATAGAAAATAAAAAAAAGATAAAAAGTGTGACATCGCTCTAATTTTTTTTGTCCCAAAAAACTATGAATGTTGGTTTAAAAAATATTTTTATAGAAAAGGTTTTTGAAATTGGCACTTCTTGCGATTTAAAAAAAGCAAAAATATAATTATTGTAGCATTTAATTTTAATTTTAATCATTAGTTATTTTTACAAAATCTAAATTTATTTATTACATAAATTTTATTACAAAAAGCAATCTTTTTTTTATTTTTAAAATATGCTAAAAGATGCTAAAAATATCGCTCCAAGGGTTAATGAAATTGGTGAAGTGATGGCTCCTGAAGTTGTTGGGGATAAAGTTGATTTTGTTGTTTCGGTAATAGGTAAAATTGGTAGAGAGGTTGTTGTTGTGGCATTTGTTTCTTGTGCAGGTAATTCCGTTGTTGAGAACGGTTGTTGTGATGATGTTGACAAAGTTGTAGATTTTGTTATCGAAATTGATGGACTAACAACACTTGTCATCTTTTTGGTTGTTGTTGTTGTTGTACTAGTTTGAGTTGTTGTGGTTGGTATTATAAGATTATCATAAACAAATTCAGCAAGGAACATGTCATAATTTTTTAGGCCATAGTTATACTCAACTGTGAAAGTTTTTGTATTCATTCTCATGCTTTGGTTCCCGGTCAATCTAAAATCTGTTGATAAAATATGTAGATTAAAATATTTTTTGAGTTTACGAAATCTTATCAGATGAATAATCATATCTAATGTCAACGGTCTGATTCCCTTGGAAATATTTGATTGTGAAGTTTACATTATAATAACCACCGAAAGGATAATGTTGTTGGTTCCAATCCTAAAAAATGTGTTAAGACTAAAAATTAATTAAAGTATGTGTAAATCATTTAGCATCAAGCCCGCCCTTAATTTTTGTTCAAAGATTTGAAATCGAAGTTGATCAATAATTTAAAACCTTACATCATTATATGCTGTAATATTATAATAATCATAATAATTAAACATTCCACCATAAGTTTTAGATGCGATGACACCCTTTGTTCCATTACCACCGACAAACAAATAAGCTGCACGATTTTTAGTTGGGGAATATTTATATGTATAAAATGTTATATCGCTTGATTTAGGAAGTAATATAGTTATGGAAGGATTAAAGAGTAAAACGCTTTCCCAAAGTGAAGCTTCACCTGATCTATAATCAAATCGTGGATATATAAAAAAAATTAATTTATGACTTACTGAATACGAAAATATTGTTTTTGATTTAAAGCACTTTTGAAAATAATTGGGCCCGTTTGTGAAATTATTGAAAAATTTCCTAAACTAATATAAGTGTCATCATAATTTGTATTTCCGCTTAACAAAATAAGTTCGCATTCTCCCGTGGATAATGCTTGAGCATGGTTAATATATGCTTGAGCCGATGAATAACCAGGAGCCAAAAAAACATTATTCTTATCTTTACAATTTTTGGTGTTAGCTAAATATTTTCAATATCATAATTTCACACAAATGTACATTATTTGAAATTTTTACTTACTGTTTGTTAATCTAAACAATACTGCTGTGTTTAAATAATCTACATACATAGAATTTTTAGCGTCGTAGTTATAAAGTGATATACATTGTGATGATAAAATAATATTTCGAGGAATGTTTTCATTATTGGAATTAATTAAAGGTGAATCCAATCTTAAAAACAATTTTTTTTGCTAATTTTTTTTAATTTATTCTAACTTACGTAGTTACAAATTTTATCAAATCCGTTCCATAATATAAACTATAATTTGATAAAGCTTGATCATTTCTATTTACAAATAATTCCATTGTATCGTTTATGGATGAACATACAGTAATCGCTGAATTGACATTTAAATTATTTAACCAACTAACATATGATGAAACGCTATCATTAAGATATATAGTTGGGAAAAAAGTTGGGGAATCAATATATTGAGCTTTAATAAGCCAAGTTAATTTTCCATATGGCACCATGGTAACTTCAGAAGCCGGGCCAGACGAAAATTTTATAGTGGTGTTAACGGATGATTTAAATACTGTTACACCATAATGTGTTGTAAAACTGTAATTTTATAGGCTTAATGTATCAATTTATATTTCCTAAATAACTTACTTTTTAATTAGTTCACCATTATTATATAAAAGAGTATAATCAGATTCATCGCGGACGTTAAGTTCAAATGAAAGGGTAAAATATGGTTGTACACAACTTTCATTATGAACAATCTAAAAATTTTAATAAAAGCTTATTAATTGTGGTAAACAATTAAAAATAATTTTCCGCTCACATTAAACTCGCACTTTATATTACTACAATAATACATATCAAAATAGGAGTTTTCGCTTATATGTATACTAGCCCCATTAAAGCAACCAAGAATTACTATGGGGTTAGAGCATTTACATTCTATAACAAAAAATATTTATTTTGAGTTAGAAACTAGTAATATACTTTATTCAAATAATTTTCACTCACCTATGTAATTCAAAATTAAATTAAACCCTTTTTGTTGTATACTTCCATCGGATAAAAATTCAAGCTTTGCGTCACCTGCTTCCGGCGTTAAAAGATAATTGTATCGATCGGTAATTAAATAACTAGCATTATTTTTTAACGTGGTTAATGTGACTTTATCAGCATTTTCTTCAATGTGAAAACTCATAGGAACTAAAACAAGTTGTTGGTTTACAGGTGCAGCAGAAATATTGGATTCACATCCCTAAATAACAAGAAATAGTAAATAAATATTATAATTAAAATAATTCCTTACATCATATGGGCTATATCCATTTTCGTGATAAGTATTCGAAATTACATCTTCTTCATCGTTTTCTTCACATTGCTGATTAGGATAATTAAAAGTTTTACTAACGGCAGAAACAATGGCAAAAAAGCCATTATTATAAAATTCAAAACTACTAAATTTTAAAGTAAAAACGCCAGTATTGCTTTCAAAATAATATGGCGCAGGATATAATTGCTCAAAAGTGTTATTAAATCTAAAAAAAAGATAGGTTTTTAAAAAAAAATGCCAAAATTATTTCGAACTTTGAAATTATTTTCCCATCTGTTTCTAAATCCAATGAAAAGGGTTTTGTAAAATTAACATGTTGAATAACAATTTTAAATCTTTGATTATTGGAATTTATTTGAAATTTCCACCAACAGGTTATATTACTTTGAGTTGTATTAAAATCAGATGCAATTGGAATTACTTTTCCATCTTCCAATGAAATTGTTTCATTTGAAAGAGGGCATGAATGCTGCATAACTTTTAAGTCTGAAACGAATTAAAAAATAAATTTAATGACAAAGTAAATAGAAAGATTTATTTGGTTGCAAAATGTGACAATAAAATTTCTAAACTCTTACCATAGATGGCAACAATAGCTTCAAATGCAATGTATATGGGATAACCAGTATATAGTTTCCCAGTTAAATAGAAATTAAAATAGCTAGAAATTGTAGAATAACTCATAAAACCTTTATTTGAGTTATATGGGCTAAAAAATAATATTTAAAATATTTAAGCTTGTCTATATTAAAAACACATACAGAAAACTTTTTTTGTCTAAACTTTCTTCGGAGCTTATAAAAATATATGGTGTATTTCCATTATACATTGCAAGCCAAAAAAATGTTTCGGTTTCATCCTAAGACAAACGAATGAAAAATGATTAAATGTATCAAAATTTTAATTTATGCGATTACTAAACGGAATTACTTACCGTGTTAAATTCTGTATTGCATAAAGAAGATGACCATGAAATTAGGGATTCAGGGAAATTGGGTGTACGAAAATATGTTATTTGATTTCGGGATAAAGTATATGTCGCCTTATGATCTTCAATACATGTGACATTTTGAAATGTTAAGGTATTTTCCACCAAACGAAAGCATAAAAAAAATAATAGGTAAATTAACATTTCGATATTTTTATTCCGTTGTCTTGAAGGAAAAAAAATGAAGTGAATATCGTATACAGTTTTACTGATACTTTTAAGCCTTTTTTTCTTGATGGCTTATGATGTTTTTTGTATAATTGTCAAAAGGTATTATCTTTATCATTAAGTGAGTGATTATAATTGAATCCTTAATGTCTAATAACAACTTATTGAAGCTTTTTTAGCGACATTAGACAATAAACAAAAATTACTCGGCGGACATATATTTTTGTTTGTTTAGGCTTCTTTCTTTTATTTTATTTTATTTTCCTCGCTGATAACATAAATAAGGCGCAGTTAATTGAAATTGAATAAAAAAATAATTTTAGTTCAAATGTTCAATTATATTGCTAATTACGAAATAAATAACTATGAAGTAAAAGCCACTGTAATAGAATTTAACGTTTCTTCACAAATTGAATATTATTTTCTTACTGGAAATAAAAAAAGAATAAAGTAAGCTATTTTACAAATAAGTTATCAACTTTATCATTTAAAATGTCGACGATTTTTAGTATAACTTCAATGGCGCAGGAAGAAACATTTTCAACAAATACAACCTTGCAATTATTTTATCATTGTTCCGATAAAAGAAAAAATTGTGAAGGCATCTATGATTTGTTAATTTATTTACAAACCATTGAAAGTAATAAATCGCTACAACTGACAACGGAAATTTTAAAACTTAATACGACTACTACAACTCCAATTATTAGTAATTCGACTTCGAAGAGTCCGAAAATTTTTTTAACTAAAATTTTTAATACTCTCTTTGTAATATATTTTCTAACAAATCTGCTTTTAACTATGATGAAATAATTGTTAAAAAAAATAATTAATTACTTTTTATTTCTTTGTTAAATTTCCGCAAACTTTTGAAAATAAAATAAATAATTTTTTTTTGCAAGAACTATGCTCAACCTCGGCGTTTATGAGTCGAATTTGTCCATGAAAAAAGAAAAGAATTTAATTTTCTTTTAACTAACATTTTAAAAATTTGAAAGAGGACCCAAACAAGCGAGAATAAAAAAAATTTTGATTGACGTGCTGAGAGGGCTGATAAGGAGAAGCAAAAATAAACAGAAAAGTGCAAAGATTCAAGTAGCAAAATAAAAACAAAGAATTTTTTTCTTCTTCATGTTTCCATGTGTCTTATCAAATAAATGACCAATAATCAATTAAATATTGTGAAAGTTAAAATCGAAAGATGCAAAGAATTTTTATTTTTTTTCAGCATATACAACAATTTCAATAAATTTAGCTCCAATCTATTTTTCCTTTCTTTTTTGGTATTAAAATTTTTTTGTTTATTGGCTTTATGTGTTTTCTTCTTCTTCATCTTTTCCTTTTAATCTATGGACTGACCTTGAGCTGCGTGGCTTTTTCCTTCTTTTATTTTCTTTCATCAAAGTTGTTCGTTCGGCTGTCATATTTCTTTTACATTTTCTTTTTAGTTTACATAATTTGAAAACAACCAAACAATTATGACCGGTTCCATTGAAAATAATCAATTTTCTCGATTACCTGAAATCGCCAAACCGCTGGTTTATGATATTTATCTTAAACCTGATTTGGAAACATTTAAATATTCTGGACATGTCGCAATTGTGGTAGAAGTAAGTTTTCACCTCTAAAAAAACATCAAAAAGTCTATTGTTAATTTTTTTGGCTCATTGCCAGAAAATTTTTTTTGAGAAAACTAAAAAAAATTGCGATGTCGATTTTAGATGTTTTAAATAAATCCTTAAAAAATTACAGAGAAAATACTTTTTAAATTTGTATATTTTTCTTTTATCGATCAATTATATCTCGAAAGCTTACATAATTTGTGTCATTCCTTTCCACACAGAGTCTTCAAAAACAACAACAAAAAATTTCAGATCACTTCCCCCACTAATATCCTTCAACTTCATGCATCTGAAATGGAAATTCATTCCATCGACATAAAACTTGAAAATGGAACCAAACTTGAAATAGCAAATTTTGATTTCAGCCAACAAATGACAATGTTGACTCTGTATTTTCTCGAAAATATCGAGCCACAAAATATTTTATTGACCATTGATTTCATGGGCGAACACAATAATAAAATGAAAGGATTTTATCGGTCTTTTTACAAAGGCTCAGATGGAAGCGAAAAAATTTTATTATCCACTCAATTTGAAACAACTTTTGCTCGACGGGCTTTTCCATGTTGGGATGAACCAATTTATAAAGCCAAATTTAATGTGACCCTGGAAGTGGACGAAAAATTCATTGCTCTTTCAAATATGAATATTATTTCTGAAACTTCTGAAGGAAATGGAAAAAAAATTGTTAAATATGCTGAAACTCCTCTCATGTCTTCATATCTCGTGGCTTTTGCGGTTGGGGAATTTGAGCATATTCAAGCTAAAGCAAAAAATGGTTGCCTTGTTCGAGTTTTTGCAACTGAAGGAAAAAGTAAACAAGGCGAATATGCTTTGGATTTGGCTATTAAAGCATTGGATTATTATACAGAATGGTTTGGAATTGAATATCCTTTACCAAAATGCGATCTTCTTGCAGTTCCAGATTTTACTTTTGGTATTTGTCTTTCTCTTCGAGACTGAAAGTTTTAGAGTGATTTATATTGAATTTTTTTTAGGTGGAATGGAAAATTGGGGATTAGTTATTTTTCGGGAATTCAATCTCCTCTATGATCCAATTACTTCATCCGGGTACCAGCAAATGCGTTTAGCTTCGTGCTTGTGTCACGAAATATCACATTTTTGGTTTGGTGATCTTGTTACTATGGTACTTCATTTTTTTAACCGAAAAACTTTTTTTGATATCTAAATTTCTTTTTAGAAATGGTGGGATAATTTATGGCTTAAAGAAGGTTTTGCATCATTTATGCAATATTATGTCGTGGCACTATATTGTCCACAAATGGAAATATGGAAATATTTTATTGATACTGAATGGTCTAAAGCTATCGCATTGGATGCATTTAAAAGTTCACATCCCATTGAAATTCCTATTAATAATCCCAATGAATTAGAAGGGTATTATGATGCAGTAAGTTTGGACCCAAAGTTTAATTTATGTTTAATAATTTAATTTATATTTTTGAATTTTTTTTGAAACATAAGAAAGAAATTTTAAAATTGTTGGCCCAGAATAAAAAAAATTTATATTTCAACTAAATTTTTTTTCTTATTTTCCAGATCACTTATGCAAAATCCAATAGCGTGATTCGAATGCTATTTTCTTATCTAACTGAACCAAAATTTCAAGATGGCCTTCGTCAATATCTCAAAAAATTTCAATATGGCAATACTGTGGCCAAAGATTTATGGGATGCTTTTAGTAAAGCATCAGAAGGAGAAGATATAAGCAAAATGATGTCAACATGGACTCAACAAATGGGATTTCCACTTGTAACAGTCGAAGAACAAAAAATCGTCGATGGACAGAAACGAATTTTAAAATTAAAGCAAACTCGATTTATTGCAAATGGCGAAAATGATGATAGTAATTCACTTTGGGTTATTCCAATTACTGTCACAACAGCTTCAAGCCCAGATAAACCAATTTTTAATGCTTTGATGGATAAATTTGAACAAGAATTTGTTATTGAAAATGTAAATTCAGAAGATTGGTTAAAAATTAATTTCAATACCACTGGATTTTATCGGGTTCAATACAGCGAAGAAATGTTAAAATCTTTAATGATTCCATTCCAAAACAAAACTTTGCCCGTCCTCGATCGATTTGGAATTGCCAATGATTTATTTGCGTTGGTTAAAGCTGGAAAAACAACAGTAAATAAATTTTTGGATTTGGTTTCTGCAAGTTCCAATGAAGATGAATATGTTGTTTGGGAAGCCATTGATGAAGGCATTGGTTCATTGGCAAATGTTTTTGGCCGCCACGAAAATAAAAATGTGAAAGAAAAATTGGACGAATTTGTCATAAAAATTTATGAACCCATTCTTGAAAAAATTCAATGGAAGGCATCTGAAAATGAGCGTAAGTTTTTTTAAAAAATATTTAATTTTAGCTTTATTTGTAAAAAAAATTCGAATGTGCCCAAAACTTTTTTTCTTCTTCTGAATGGCCATTTTATTTTCATTGAAAAAGCTGCTCTTTTTTCAAAAATTTTACAATTTTTTAAATTAAAATAAACTCGTTTGTGTTTTTAAAAGCTGAAAGCCCTTTTTTTAACTCATTTTTAAAAAATTGTATCTCTACGAAATTTTTTTAATTGGAGATTAAAATAGTTTTTATCTTTTGTCACAAAGCTTGTTGTTTTTTTCAAAAAAAACTTTATTGTTTATTTATTAAAATAAGTTGGAATTGATTCCAAGATTTTTCGAATTATTTTGAATAGCAGTCGACAATTATAATTTTTTAAATTTTAAATTTAATTTTTTTCTTCTAAAAAACTAATCTTTGTTTCCCTGATTTAAAAAAAAGGAAAGCAGAAAATAATACGTATTTATGAATTTCTTTTTACTTTCTTTAGCAATGATGAAATCCATGCTTCGTTCATTAGTCATTAATCGATTGGCTTCTTCGGGACATCAAAAAACCATTGACTACATCCTTCAAGAATTTAATAATTCTATTGAAAATAATTCTGAACTCAACGCGGATCTTCGACCAATTATTTATGGAAATGTTGCGAAAAAAGGTGGAAAAGATGGAAATCAAAAACTTCGCCAACTTTATGAAAATGCAAAATTTAGTGAAGTTGAACGAAATTGCATTTCAGCTATGGCTCAAGCAGGCGATGAAAAATTGTTGGAAGACTTCTTTAATTTTGCTGTAAAACAAGAAAAAGTTCGAGTTCAAGATTTGTATTTAATTTTTGATGGAGCAAAAAATAATTCAATCAATCAAAATTTTGCATGGAATTATCTCCAAGAAAATATTTCTTTATTAATCGGAAAATTTGGTTCAGTAAACAGTCAAATTTTCCAGCGATTATTCAAATCGGCAGTCGACTCTCAAAGTGATTTTGAATTTGCAGAAAGTTTTGAAAAATCTTGCAAAAATATGTTTAACGAAAATCAATTGAAAGTTCTTGAACACACAATTGGACAATGTTTAGAAAATATTCGATTGAATGCTCAACTTTTCAAAAATAATGCACGAGTCGTTGAAGAATATTTTAATAATTAGTTTTGTTTAAATTCTTTATAAAGTTTCCTGTCATCGAAATTTTATTTTTTTAAAATTTGTTAGAGAGCTTAATAAAAATAAAGATAAAATTGATGTTATTTTATAGAAAAAACCAAAACTTTTCCAAATTTACTTAAAACCCATAAAAAAGTTTGTTTAATAAAAATTAATTTTTTAGTTAAATAATTCCATTTTTTTTTTCATTTTGCTGAAGAAGAAAAAAGCCAGTTGCAAAAAGCAAAAAGAAAATTAAATAAAAAAACCTTAAAAATGAAGAAAAAAAACTATAGTGTAGTAAATGTAGTGTGAGTGAGCAACGACTAAACAACCAAGTAAACAAACAACACAAAACATGTATTTTTGTTTTTTCAGTAATCAATTAAAAAAATTTGTTTCCCCTTTTTCTCTTTTTTGCTTTTTTTGCTTTTTGCACGTTTTACTCTTTATAAATTTGATTTGTAAATTAAATTAAAAAAAAGAAGAATGTTTTTGTATTTTTTAATTTCAATAATTATTTTATTGGCTTTTTATAATTGCTATTGGAAACGAAGAAATTTTCCACCAGGTAAGAAAATTTTTCCAAGGTGACACGAAAAAAGTCCAAAATAGCTACATAAAAACTTTGATCTGAAAAGTTTAAAAAAAAGCACCCGACTCGATGTAATTAAAATTAGTCTAATTTTTTTCGGCGAAAACCCAACTTTTTTTGATACTATTTTATTTTATTTCATACTTTTTAGGACCTATTCCAATTCCATTTATTGGAAATGTCTTGGAAATTCGTTCCACTGGCCCTGGATATAAAACCTTTGATAAATGGAGAAAAAAATATGGTGAAATATATTGTTTTTGGTTTGCTGAATGCCCTGTAATTGTTTTAAATGATTATAAATTAATTTGTGATACATTTATTAAAGATGGAGATTCATATGCTGGAAGGAGAATGGTTGGAAAGCATAATGATATTTTGAGAGGTGGAGATTATGGAGTTATTTTTGTTGATGGTGATCGTTGGAGAGAACATCGTAGATTTGCTCTTCAAGTTTTTAGAAATTTTGGTATGGGTCGAGGATTAATGGAAGAGAAGGTAAGAAAAAAAATGAAATTTTTTTCGGTAAAAAAAGAAGTTTTATAAATTTTCGTGGCAAGATCACGGGTTATAATTTTTAGATCCAACTTGAACTCGGATTTATGTTTGACGAATTAAACGAAAAATTTGGTTCTAAAAAATCCTTCATTCTTGAACCAATGCCCTTGATTGAAGTCACCGTAGCAAATATTATTAATCAACTTCTTTTTGGTTATGGTTACCATCAAAAAGAAGAGAAAGCAAAATTTTCTGAAATGAAAGACATCGTTGCAAAATATATGAGAATGGCAGTTTGGCCTACAGTAAATTTGGGTTTAGCTATTCCATTATTAAAATATTTTCCTTTTATCAAACAAAGATATGATGAATTTTTGGAAACTCATTTTGCAATATATAATTATTGTAATGACCAAATTAAAGCACATCAAAATAATATTGACGAAATTATTCAAAGAAATGAACCTCAAGATTATGTTGAAGCGTACCTTTGTGAAATGTCTAAAGGCAATGGAGAATTTACAGGTGAGTAAAAAAAAGACTCAATTTTTTGTTGAAGGAATCAAACGTGTTTTAATTTTTAATTTGTTAAAAGTCGAAATTTTTTTGAGAAATATTTGAAAAGGATTCAAGTATTATTTTTCGAATAAAAAAATCAATAAAATGAAAGCTGTAAACTGAATTTTTTAGAAGCCACAAAAAGTTTAAAAATAAAATTATTTTAATTGCTGATTTTCAAAAAAAATCTTTATTGCTGTTTTTTTTTGTTACATTTTCATGTCTTCTAGATAATTGAAAAAAATAAAACATTTATTTTTTTCCAAAGATTAAAAAAGATTTCTTATTTTTTTTAGAGCATCAATTGGCTTATATGCTATTTGATTTTTGGGTGGCTGGACAAGAAACTACAGGTTTGTTTAGAACTCAAAGCAAAGTTTATTTAAAAAATCTATAAACAAAACTCTTTTTTTTAGCAAATACCATAATTTTCTCGCTTCTTTATTTCCTTAACAATCCAGAAGTTCAAGGAAAAGTTTACGAAGAGCTTGACACTGTTATTGGCTCCGATCGACGAATAACTTTGTCCGATAAAACTTCGTTGGTTTACGTGAATGCTTTTATTAACGAAGCCCAGAGAAGTGTGAATTTGCTTCCCTTAAATTTAATGCATCGAACTTTGAAAGATGTGGAAATTGGTGGATATAAAATTAAACAAAATGCAACTATTACGGCGCAGCTTTCAGCAATTTTATACGACGAAAAAGTACGTTCTACCATTTTTATGCAAATTATCCGAAAATAAAAACCACTAATAAATTTCAGCTTTTTCCTGATCCATATAAATTCAAACCTGAAAGATTCATCGATCCTAAAAATGGAGAACTTAAAAAAATTGAAGAATTCATTCCATTTTCCATTGGCAAAAGACAATGTTTGGGAGAATCTTTAGCTCGAATGGAATTATTTTTAATTATCTCAAATTTATTCCATCAATATAAACTCGAAGCTATGGACAAAAATAATTTTCCATCACTTGAAAAGATTGCTGGTTTAACTGTGCAACCTAATAATTTTGAATGTAAAATTTCTAAACGATTTTAAATAAAAACTTTAAAAAAAATTCTTTTTTTCAAGAAAATTTTAAATAACATTTCGCTTTTTTTCATTTACTGAAGAAAGCAATAATCCCTTCATTTCAAATTTTAGCTGTGGCAAAATTTTATTTTTGCAATTTTAAAGAAAGGTATTTTTATACAACAAGTGATTAGCGTATTTAATCGGCTTAATGCTGAACACCTTGAAGGCTATGAGGAGTGTAATAAATCATGTGTTTTTTTCTCTCACCTTCTTTCTTCGTCTTACCATTTTTATTGTAGTGTTTGCAAACATGGGATAGAAAAATTATTTTGCAAATTATTTTATAAATATTTTTTTATTATTTGAAAAAACAAATGAGAAAATAATTGTCCTTCAAATCATACAGTTAAACTTGATATCGGTGATATAAACTTTTTTGAGACACCAAATTTCCCTGAATTAATGTCGGACTTTCGTTCAATTTTTAGTTTAGATGTTAATTTTTATATGAGCGCAATAACCAGATAATGTAGTGTAACTGATGCCGGAAGATTTAAAGTAAAAATAAACGATGCTGTTATTAAATGTCATAACTTGTCCAACATGGGTAATGCTAAAAAATTAGTTTATGTTTAATTTTATTTCAAAATCGATTGGTTTTTCTAGGAAAAGCGAAAGTCAAAATTCGAAACATAAAAGTCTTTTATCTTCAATTACTTACTTGTATATTTTTTCATTGGCCATAATATAATTATCCCATAGATCATTCAAAATTAAATCCTTTATTGTCACTTTAAGGATATTTGTTTGAGCATTGTAAAATGCTAACGGTTGTGATGTCGATATAGTGTAAAGAAGACTTTCACCATATCCGCTTGTTGTCACAGCTGCTTTATCAGAACCAGTAAGATTAAAAAATGGTAATTCGTCAGGTTGGGTGGCATAGTCTATTTTAATTGAGGTGTTAATTGGAATAACAATTTCATAAATTCTTGAATTGAATAAAATGCTTTTCCATTGATTTGGTGGGTTAGAACTTTAAATACAATTTATAATGAATATTGCTTTGCCAAATAAACTTACTTGAAATCGAAAACTAATTTTTTGCTATCATTATAGCCAGCATAAACTTTAATGTGATCGATTTTAGAATTTGTCCAGGCATTAGATATCCAAACTGGCTCATCTTCAAGGTTACTCAAAACATACACGGTACATGGTTTAATTTTATTTGCAATTCCAACAATAGACGGAACAACAAAAGTATCACCGAGATAGTAAACATTCTTAGTAAAAATACAGCCATCAAGTTTGTCTAAATTTTATGTTAATTCCATGTAAAATTTCAAACAAACAAAAAACATACGATTAACCAATTGAAAAATTATGTAGCCGTATGTTGTGTCAACATAACCCTTATATAGCATTGCAATTTCATTAGTTTTTGTATCACATTGAAATTCATTATTTTTTAATGTATTGAAACTAAAGTATTTTTGTTATATGTTAGAAAATATAGCTAAAGACAAGCATTTGTTTAAAATAAAGAAATATTCGTTAACGCAGAAAAACGCGAGAACTTTTTTTAAATTTGTTTGAATAAATTTGTCGCCTCCATTTAAATTTCTTTTGGAAATTAAATTTATATACCAACACGAAACTTTTATGCAAGATTTTTCCTTACCAATTTACCAAAAGAAGTTGAATTTGTAAATTTTCATTATTGTAAAAATCAAAAACTGCTTTCGGCTCATCAAGATTAAAAGTAATTACAATTGCAGCGTCATGAGGGCCCTTGAATTATTAAATTTTGAAAATATTCTAATGAGATAAATGATTTACTAAATCATGTGTTACCTTAATAGATATTATATGTTCTGCAACAAGAGATTGAGCATCAAAGGCGAAAATTGGTTTATCTTCAGATAAAATTATGATTGCATCGATTTTAGGTGCTTAAAATGTTTTTTTTATATCAGCAGTAAAGTTTTATTAAGAACCTACGATTAACCATATTGAGATTAATATCTAAAATTCTTGCAAATGTTGATGGATATGTTATAACTTGTAAAATATTGTTACTAGTGGGTAAAAAATATACTAAAATGTTTTGCACTTCTGAATTCCTTGAATCAAATACTGTAATATTGTTAGTCAATCCTTTAATGATATCTAATGATTCTTGTTTATAATTTGGAAGCACTAATCTCAATTTTATTAATTTATTCATGCAAGCCACATCAGGAAGGATCTACAAGTTTTTTAAAAGTAATATTATTAAATTTTTAAATTTTAGTTTCATATAGCCATGAATAAGAAATTACCGTATAATTACATTTTAAATGACTGCAGTAGTATGCAGGAGTATGAGATAAGACATCTGAAACGTTCATCAATTGATAAATCATTGTGCCATTACAAGAGGCTGTAAATGAAGGCAACGAACATTTGCAATCTGAAAGGATTTTTTAAAGTTTTTTGTTTTATGTCAAAAAGTATATAAACATTGCTCGTTGGCATTTAGACAGAAATAAAACACTCTGATACTCGAAGAAATAAATTGAAACTTTATATAAGTATATCTAATTGAAAATCTATTAAATTCCAACTTTAATTTTTTTAGCATAATTTTCTTAGATCTTTTTTCGGTTTTTTATATCAGAAGAGATCATAGAAAATTTCGAGAAGAGAAATAATTTTAAAGTGTCGTTTAAAAAAGCTTGTTTTTAGCAATTTATCGTTAAATATAAGTAAAATACTTTAAAAAAAATATTTATATACTTACCCATTTTCAAAAAGGGTAGTTGAAAGCCCTTAGATTGAATGCTTCCATCACTACTGAATTCAAGATTATAATGTTTGGCGGTATTATTGCTATACGCTCTAAAAGCAAAATCAACATTTAATTTTCGTTCACCAAATTCATCAGTATATTTTATAATATCAACATTATTTTCCAGAGAAAGATATGTCTCTAATTCGGCCACGCCAAACAATGCCAAAACTTCTGTTCCTGGTTCAACAGAAAAATTATAATAACATTTTATATTTGGAGAATAACCGATCGAATCATTTTTTGATGTATTCCAAAATGTAATGGCTATTCCATCATATGTTGCAGGACACTCTATTAATTCAATTATCGGATCGTTTTTAACAATGGTTATATATGCTTGCATAATATTCGTGTAGTTAAAGTGGTCTTTGAAAAATATTATTTGAAGATGATTGTCGCTATTATAATATGCTTGGCTTATTTTTACGAGGTTTTGGCTAAAACATAAATATCTTATTTTTAAACTTTAAATGAATGTTTACTTTGTTATAACATGCTGTGTGCTGTTTAGAACTGTAAAATTCGCTGTTTTGGATATGTTTAATTGATCGAAAACAATTTTAAATCCATATCCTTCAGGGCCAGTGAATAAAAATTTACAATTTTTATAACTTTTTGGTATATCGTAATAAGAAGTTCTAATAAACAAAATTTGTGAATCATCTTCAAAATGAAATGGCTTAACACTACTCACAGATCCTAAGGCACAAGGATCTTCACCCCAATCATCAAACAAAGCAAAGCCTTGGAAACTATCTAATTTTGGAATAAATAAATGATTCGTGACATTTTCTGCAACTTCAAAAACATTTGTTAAAAAAATCTGACCTTGAGAAAAGTAAGTAGGGGCATATGGATTGGTTATAGCGAGAATGAATTTTGTTTCCTATAAAATATTGATTAAATGTACTTAGAAGTAGTGTTAAATTACCGACCGACCGACAAAAAAGTCGGTAAATTCAGAAAATTGTCGGTATGGAAATTGCTCCCGGTCGATAAAGTCGGTAAAAAGTCGGTATAAAAATATGGTCGGTCGGTAAATCGGTCGGTATAAAAAATTTTTTCGAGTTAAAAATTAGAAAAAACTTTCAGTTTTTAGTCAAAAATACATTTTTTTAAATGCTAAAGTGATAATAACATCAAAAAATTAGTATTTCTATTAACTTTTTAAGAAAAACAAATCTTAATAAGAACTTGAGAAAAAAATGTCGGTATAAAATTTTGTCGGTCGGTAAAGTCGGTAAAATGTCGGTATAAAAAAACGGTCGGTCGGTAAATCGGTCGGTAAAAAGTCGGTCGGTAAGTCGGTAAATACCGACTTTTCGGTCGGTAATTTAACACTACTTAGAAGCATAAAAAGGAAAAAACTACTTACTTTTTTAATATTGTTAGATATATTAAGTTTAAAATTAATAGAACAATCATCTGTCATTGGTTGAGGAAAATTTGGGGACTCAAAAAATACAATTTCACCCATTTCAAGCTCAAAAATAATATTCGTGGATGTGCAAATTTCATTGCTTCTTGCATTTTGAAACAACAAAAAAAGTAACAAAAAGATACTTTGAAAAATCATTTGTCAAAAGTCAAAATTAATGAAGAACGAAAATTAAAAATCCAAAAAAGCAAATATGAGAATAAATTTTTTTAAATGTGCATTAAATATGGTGCTAGAATTTAACTATTATAGCGCTTAAAAATAACTTATCTTTGAAAATATTTTTCTTAGACACCTCGAGAACTTATACGAGTTTTTAAGCATAAAAGTAAAGGCTTATAAGTTATAACGTTCACAATGAAAAATTTTGAACAATTTTTTTTAAGTAACGTAAGATTATTTTTGTTAATCCTTTTTTATACTACAAATTTTAGAAAGAAGAAAAGTTTAAATTAAAGCTCAGCGAAAATAAAAGAAGAAAAAAACAGATTAGGTTTGAGGATTGGATTGTTGATACCTTCATGGTTATTTTCGACTATCACCAAGATGTCGCATGACAAGCTTAGTACTGGGAGAGGTTAAAGAAGTAACACCTTTAGTTGAGTATGACATGGAATGCAACATTTCATTATGTTCATTCAACATGATAACAACTTTTATAAACAATGCAAGATAAAACGGAGATAGAAAATTACCTACAGCAGCAATCGAAGTTCACCAAGAGTTTATTTAATTCCTTTTATTTAATCAAGATGGACAATAACAAAAATGAGCACAGCTCAGTGACGACACAAAAGTGATGATGATAAAAACAATAAAATGATGAAATGAAGGAAAAGCAAAATAGGCATAAGGAGGCACAACGCCAGCGGAAATGAGCAGCATTAAATGTTTGATTGAATGAAGCAATGAGCTATGCGACTAAGATGATTGTCAATAAAAGTGCCAAAAATGATATTATTAAAACATTGTTACCATTATTATCCGGTTTATACAAGCAAAAAAAGTTTGAAACAAAACTTCGGAAAATCTTAATTAAAAAGAAAAACTCGTTACAAAATAAGGACTTTTATGTAAAATAAAAATTAATTTAAAAAATTTTATTGAACATTACGTTGAGAAACAGCACAAAATTTGAAAGTGAATCCCTCATGAATTACAAATTCTTTAGTAATAAAACTTTTTCCATCTTTTTCTTGAACTTTTACATTTGGGGTTTGGTGCGCTTGATTAATAAACTAAAAATAAATATGATTTTTTTTTGAGAACACGAGTATTCACTTACCCATTGACATCGTTCATCACAAATTCCATTAAATTCGATGGTTCCTTTAACATTTAATAGAATATCTTTAAAAATGTTTGAATCCATTTTGGATAAATCAATATAAGGATGAATATAAAATCCAAAATAAATATTAAGAGATTTAAGATTTGGAAAATATCGTCCAATAAAGTTTAATAGTTCACAAAAAGTGGCAGGATGTAAATGAAAATGTTTTAGGTGATTTTTGATTGAAAGTTTTTCAGCCTTGCAAATAGAATAACTAAAAAAAGGAAAATTTAATTATAATAAAAAGTTGAGAAATAACACTGACTTTTTTAACCGTAATCTATCAAATTCAAAGTCTTCGAAAATGATTTCACATTTCGATGGTGAATGAATAGGAAAATCCTAAATTTAATAAATTATAATTGGGATCAGTGTGAAGCTTTTTTTTGTCTCCGGAGGTGGATGCGGGTCACACTTATTGGGATCACTTATTTTCTTTAGCCTGGAATTAACTAAGCCACTTTTTTGGTGTGTTTTTTTATTGGAAAAAATATACGAGAAGCTTCAAAGATAAAAACATATCTTCCATTGGGACAAAATAAGGTAAACATGGCAGCCATAAATGGGGTAAAAAAAATGGTTCATTTAAAAGTTAAAAAACTTACAAAAAAGGTGGAAGAATTGATTTTAAAAGTTTGAATGTTTTTATTCTTAAATAAAATAAAATTTAAACTTTTGGGAAAATAATTGCAATATTTTCCAAAAATGAAAGTTGTGATATCTAAAATTTATGGATTCAGCAACAACGATGGCTTCAATTTTATGGCAACACTTACCATAACTTAGAAGTTTCTTAAAATTATGTTTTTCGATAACAGAACAACTTGGCCAAAGGCTGATTTTTAATTCATTGATTGAGGAACAAATAAATTTTTGAGAAATATTAAACAATTTCGAATCAAAAAGCATATAAAAATGCATGGTTTTTCTAGGCTAAAAAATATTTTAAAGTAAAACTCTGCCACAAAAAAATCACTTACTGCATAATTAATTTCCAAATCAATTCGATTTCCACTAATTTCTATATTATGTTTTGGTAAACCAAAAAGTTTCATAACAATTTTACAGGATTCTTTTGAAGCTAAGATAAATTTTAGCATCCATTTTTCAGCGGAAAACTTTTCACTTGCTTTAATAAAAATCTCAAAAATGATATCATTATTGAGACCAGGCATTTTGGTTGTGGAATAAATTAAAGAAAGAAAGTTATTAAAGAGCAAACGAAAGAAAGAAAGAAAAATTCCAACTTACATTAATTTGCTTTTTTTGGCACAACATAGAGAGGAGAAATAAAAATGGGGTCAACTTCATTAGAAAAAAATTGTCCTTTAAAAAAAATCGATAAGAAAAAATCGATAAGAAAAAATCGATAAGAAAAAATCGATAAGAAAAAAAGATAAATAATGGATTTTCTCACACCCTTTTGTTCAAAATGTTTCTTCTTTCCAAGGCAGTTTGGATTAAAAAAAATTATTTATTAATGCTTTTATCGATATTTACACCTCTATGGGTTTTGTTTAGGCATATCAGACGATTGAAATTAAGAATTATTTAAAAATTAATTAAAGATAAAATAACAACGAATAAATTTAAATTATAAAAAATACTGTTATTTGCTGAAGTTTCGAAATCAGTTGTTGTTGTCGTTAATAATGTTTGGTGAGAGGTAATTGGAGTTACTTCAGAATAAGCAGGAAATGTTTCCAAATAAATTAGGTAATAACTTCCTAATTTTGGATTATCACCAACTGCAACATAATAAAAATACACGGTTGCATTTGAAATAGTCATTATTTGTCCTTTGTGAGAGATGCTAAAGAAATTAATAAATATTATTAATGAACCGAAGAAAAAAAATCATTCATGCTGAATTTTGAAAATGAGAAAATTGAATTTTTTGAAACTTTGCGAAAATCAACAACTCTTTTTTTAATTATTGAAATTTATTACTTATATCGCTTATCATTGACCATAAAATATAAATCCCAATAATCGTTTGTAAGGACTTCCATTACGGATAGTTTTAAAATTACATTCATTTTTACATTATAAATTGCTAATGGCGGCTGTAAATCAGATGGAGAAGATCCATTCAAGTACAAATATCCATCAAATCCAGGACTAGCAACAACAGATATATCCGATGTGGTTAGTTCAAAACTATTTAAACCCGCAGACACACTATACTCAATTAAAATTGATGCATTGGGTGGGATTACAATAGAATAAACTCTTCCATATACTATAATATTTTTCAAATGAATTGCTGAAGAAGAACTAAAATAAAGAAGTTAATTTAATAACACATTTAAGACATAATTACAAAATCGGTAAAAAAATTACAAAATTTCAGATTTTACATACTTGAATTCAAAAATTAATTTTTCCTTTTTAAAGCCAGAATATAATTTCACTGTGTTATTCGTAGCGCTAGTCCAAACCCGTGTTATGTAAGCTATATAAATTTCGGGGTAAGTCAAAATAAAAATAGTGCAAGGATTTATATTGTTTGAAATGCCAACCATTGGCGAAAATGGGGCTGTTATACTTAAGGAAAAAATATTTGTTTTAAAAAAGCATCCATCGGTATTATCTAAAATTTATTATACATATATTTATTTTAATACTCTTCTTTAACAAAAGAATAATACAATTGGATGGTTTAAATAATAAATAACCATAATATTGAGAATATTCAAATTCGTCGATTATAATCGCAAGCTCTTCTTTTCCTGTGTCACAATAAAATTCTGTGCTCGTGGATTCAATAAAGCTAAAATGTTTTTTCTCCTTATATTTCTTGCTATATTTGATTTTAATTAGGTGAATCGATTAAATAAAATGTGCGTTTTTGGCATTCGAATAGCGCCATAATTTTGACATGCAACTGCAGCTACTAAATTTGCTGGAAAAAAAAGCGCCACGAATCTTAAAATTAACCATACTTACCAATTTTTAAAATTATATTTAAATGTCAAAGTTTCGTTATTATAAAAGGTTAATTGTGACGTATCAAAATTCAAGAAAATTTCGATTGTAGCGTTGTGATCAATCTAAAAGGCTATTTTTAAGAACATGGAGTGGTGCGCCTTTTACAAATGCAATGAAGAAAAAAAACTCACAAGCTCTTGCGACATATTTATTTTAATTAATTCATCAGAAAAAAAATCGGCGATAGAAATACCGTACATGGGATTTTGTTTAGTTAAAATGACTTTTGCTTTAATTGTTGGTGCTATAGTTTTTTTTAAAACTATTATTTAATTAGAAATGCTTCAATTTAAGCTTACGATCAATGGTATCGAGTTCAATATGAAATTTTCTCACCATACAAGAAGGATAGGTATTCGCCAGTAAGAAATTGTTATTCGTAGGTAACAAATATGCAAATATTCTTTGATCTTGAGCATTTTCTTTGGAATTAATCACGGTTGAATTGTTTGATGTCACTTTAAAATCATCCGAAATTTCATTGTAACTTTCAGGAAGGGATAATGTAATTTTTATAAGCTTAGTTAAGCAATTTACATCAGAAAGAATCTGTAATTATAATTATAAAAAAACTCGATTAATTTCATTTAAAAAAAAGTAATTAACCGTAAAATTGCATTGTAAATTACTACAGTAAATAGAAAAAGTATCATCACTATCATCAATTATATCTACTAACCGATAATTCGTCGCTTCTAAACAATTTACTTTAAATTTTTGCTTTGAACACTGACAATCTGTAAAATAATTCAAATAAAAACTTTAGTCTTAATTTAATTTTTATTCTGATATTTTATTGCACCTCGACTTCATAAATAAAGTAAAGAGCATGAGTCGTCGAGAACAAAATCTCGCCGATCGCTGGTGCGTGCAAAGAAAATGTCTCTATTTTTTTATCTCTTGGGATTTTACACTCGAACAAACCTATTTTTAAAAATTGCAATTGAAACCCAAGATAAGAAATGCTTCCATCACTACTAAATTCAAATTTATAATATTTTACGGTATTATTGTTATTTGCTCTAAAAGCAATATCCTGAGTTAATTGCTTTTCACCATATTCATCAGAATATTTTATATTATCGATATTTACTTCAACTTCCATGCTAATTGGTAATGCAATGACTTCGGTGCCAGGGTAAACATACAAATCAAAAAAACATTTTGAATTTGGTGGATATCCAATCGAATCTTGTCGAGTAGTTTTCCAAAAAGTTGTAAAGTTTCCAACTTCGGTAATTGAACATTCAGCTTGAACAAAAATGGGATAATTTTTTATAATTGTTATATACGCTTGTAAAACGCTTGAACCGTTGTTGCCTTTGTTAAATAATATTTTAAGATGATTGTCGATATTGTAATAAGGTTGAAAAAGTTTTACAGAAACTTGACTAAAAAAAATAATTTATGAGCAAACTTTATTTCATTTTTCGATACGAGCACTTACTTGGTTAAAACATAACCAGTGCTATTCAACACAGTTAAAGTTGCATTTGTAGAAATATTTAATTGATCAAAAACAATTTTAAATCCATATCCTTCTGGACCAATGAAAATCCATTTACAATTATAATCACTTTTAGGCGGGTCATTATAATAACTCGTTCGAATATACAAAACTTCTGAGTCATCCGTAAATTGATAAGGCTCAATATTGCTAACTGATTCCAATGCGCATGCATCACCCCAATTATCAAACAATGCATAACCTTGTAATGGTCCATCGCTTTCATGAGAAAATTTTTGATGTGTAACATTTTCTCTTATTTCAAAACGATTATATCCTTCATAATTTGGTGGTTGTCCTTTAAAATATTCGTAGGTAATAACCTTCACAAATTTAACCATCTAAAAATTATTTTTTATTATTATAAAAAATTTTTTTTGACTGAAAAATTGAAAATATAAAATATATTTAAAAACGCACCTTAATATTTGATGGATTTTTCAATTTGAAAATGATTGAACATCGATTTGGAGTCCAAAAATTAGGAAAATCAGGCGTTTCAAAAAAGCTTATTTCATTTACATCAATTTCTATTATGTGATCAGATGTGCAAATAAGTTTTGCTTTTCCATTTCTTGTTGGTATAATTACAAGTGATATAAAAATAAACATAAAAAGCATTTGTCAAAGGAGGAAATTAGAATATTTTTTTTGGTTTTTTAAAAAATCTAAATTTGATTGAAACGTTTCAGCTATAATTCTAGCAGCAAAGAACATTAAGTCGCTTATCAATGGCGTCAAAAATAAATTTTCCTGACGCCTTTCGCACTTGATTGATTTTTATTTTGCGTAAAAACACTAACTTCAATAATTCAGAATTTTGAGGATGGTTTTCATAAAATAAAAAATTAAATTTTATGTTAATATTTTTTTATAAAATTTATAAATCCGGAAAATCAAAAAAAAAAAATAGAAAGATAAAAATGGAGCTTCTCCATCGAAAAAATGGCTTTTATCAAAAAATAAATTAAGCAAATAAATTTTTTATAAAGTTTTTAAACATAAACAACGAAGGTGTGGAACATAATGACAAATTTTTGCAGTAATAGCATAAAATTTAAAAAATAAACCTTCATGAATTTCAACCACTGCAGGACAACCCTGTAAGCCAACCGTCATTTTCGACGGTTACCACCGTCTTTTGACGGTTTTGACCGTCAATTTTTTTTTTCCAAAAACTCAAGATTATTGATAAATAAGCTATGGAGATTATTGCTGCTCTATTTTTTATAGTTGAAACCTATTTCAGAGCCTGACGGTCTCCACCGTCAACTGACGGTCGCCACCGTCAAGAGACGGTTGAAACCGACGATGCGCATTTTAGTTATGAATTTTTTTTTAAGGTTTCAAAATGATTTTTAACATTGAAAAAATATTATAAAAGCTAATTTCAAGCAATGATTAACGAGTTTTTTCCAATTCAATTCATTATTAATATCAAAAATGCACAAAAAATGTGAAATACATGTAAATTTTTTTTCTGTTTTTGTTTATTATTTTATTTTTATTTTTTTAATGCAAGATTATTTTGAACATATAAAAATGAAATACAAATATATATTATTTTTAGATTATAATATTGTTTTACCATCATTAAAAAACAAAAAATTGTTATTATAAATATGTATGTATGAGAAATATTTAAAAAATTTAAGAGTTTGGAGAAAGTTTAACTTAAAAAACCATTAGAAAATAATTATAACAATGTTTAAACGTCCATAACTTCAGGTTCTTCTTCTTCAATTATAACAGGCAAAAAAGGAGCATACTTTTTTTTAAATTTTTCCATATTCTTCATCTTTATCAACATACTCACAGTTTCTGGTGATAAAGATCCACGTAACTTCGTCGCGGTCCTTCCCAATAAAGAAAAAACCCTTTCGCTTGCGGCACTGCTTGTGATGCACAGAACTTTTCTAGCTAGGATAGCAATATGAGGAAATACTTTAGCGTTTGCTTTCCAAAATTCAATTGCGTCGGCATAATTGTAAACAATGCTGTTTGATCTCAAGTCAAGGTAGTTCTCAACCTCAACATCGGTTGGATAAGTTACAATTGTTTGTCGATGCTGAGTAAAAGGGGAAGGAGGAGCCGCTGCATATGGATCTTCTACCGATTCATCATTGCTAACTTTATGAACCCATTTCTTTAAAGTTTCTATGGCCTGTAAAACATTTATTATTCCTATCAAAATTTATTATAATATAGTTTACCGAAGGGATAGAAATTTGTGGAATTTCAAGAATCTTATCTTTGTTTAGTGGATCGAGCAGCAAACCCAAAATATAGTAGTCAGATTTTGCAAATAATGTTAATTGATAATCAACGACTTTCAAAGCAGCTTGGGCCATCGCTTTTCGATCAGCATTATCATCTTCAATTTGGTCGACAAAAAATTGTCTTAAACGATAATATTCAATATAGACTTTGTTTATTGTTGGAGAAGTTTCAGACTAAAATTTTAGTTATATGAAAAATTCAGAATGAACATAGGGAAGTAAGTAAAAGACATACTTGGAAAAGAGTAACTGCGTCTTTAATCGGTTCTAACAA
This sequence comes from Panagrolaimus kolymaensis, assembly GCA_028622995.1. Taxonomy (NCBI): domain Eukaryota; kingdom Metazoa; phylum Nematoda; class Chromadorea; order Rhabditida; family Panagrolaimidae; genus Panagrolaimus; species Panagrolaimus kolymaensis. The sequence goes on from JAJQJQ010000068.1 coordinate 833,892, forward strand.
TTCTGTATATGATTTTAAAAGAGGCAAGGTTGAACGATATTCTTGAAGTGCTTCTCGATAAACATATCGACCATTAGCAGAATAGCTATAAAGTTTAGTATTAATTAAATCCATTTGTTGTTGATTTAATTTGGTTAAGCTTTCTATTGAGCGGAAACGGGACAACCAGCGGGTTTCAGTGAATTTGAATAAAGAGCCACCAGCTTTTGATATTTTGTTTTTTAACCAAGGTCGAGAGCTAAAATAACAAAAATAAATAAATATTAAATAGCTTTTATGATGGCTTACTTCACTCCCTTGATTATTTTCATTGACATATCCAATTTTTTTTCAATTAATGTTAATCTTTCACGAGTAGTAACATCTAATTGAAATTCTGCTGGCAAGTAGTTATTTTTATATGGGCATACGGCCCTTTTGCTGAGTAAGTTCAACAAATGGCAAGTATCATTCAAACGAGTGTATTCATTCAATGCTCTTACGATATTACTTCCCTGATCACTCGTAATTACAATATTATTCTTTAAAAGTTCCAAAGTAATGCCATGTTTTTCTAAAGTCTGAGTTAAGTCATCCAAGACTTCATGACTTTCTGTGGTTTCGGCAGAAAATTCATGAAAATCCAAAATCCAATTTTCAATTTGCCTACAATTCAAAAATCAATAATTTATGTTAAAGAATAAAAGAAGAATATTTACCAATCTTCTGTAGTAAAATGGATTGTAACTACAAAATACTGAGAACCTTTGGTACCGAAGTCAAGCGTCAATGCAGCTCCAAATTTTTTAACATGATCAAGGATATGCTTTGAAAATTGGGGTTCCATTGTTTTGACAAAAGCTTTGCAATAATTTTTAACAGTTTGCCTGGAAGGAATAAAGCCCAAAATTGATGGATCGTTAGCAGGGATCACTTTGTTACGTGCACAAGAAATACCATAATCAAAACTGCAAAAAAAAATTTAAAATTTTAGTAAAATATTGGATTGTTTACCCTTCGCGATATATGCTTTCCATCAAGTTTTTAAGCCCATTATGTTCAACTGTGGAAAATGGGACAACGTCAGTTGCAACCATAAAAGATAATAACTCTGTTAGTTTTAACTTTAAATGAGCTGGCGGTTCAACATCTTCTTGATTTTGATTTTGGTGTACATTTTTTTCATGCGAGCTTTAAAAAATTTGTTATAAAAATTTAAGCTATAGTTCATTTTTCACCCACTTTTTTTTAATACATATTCATTTTATGAGTTTAGATTAATAAATGCCAAATTATAAAAAAGTTTAATCTAATTTTTATATGTAGAGCCTTTTAAAAAAAACGTAAAAAAATAAATAACAATAAGACAGTAATGAACTCAAAAAAAAGTATTAAAAAAAGTTGGCGCTAAAACGATTGAACCAAGCCCTTTTTAATGTATGCGACTTACTATAAAGTTTGACGACTGGTAATAGTTGCGGCAAAAATATACTTGCATTTAACACACGTTACCGCGGCTTCTTCCTTTGTTTCCTTATAAACAATTTTTTGACATCCAGCATATATTTTTTCTCCGAGTTCAAGGATTCCATTACGAAGCGCTTGCAAAATTTCATTTCTATCGATCGATGTAAGTTTACCTTCGTAAACTTTATTTCGGCTCCCAGGAGTAAGGCTCATTTTAGTTTACCACAATTTTAAAGCAAAATTCATTTACCAAGAATTACTAAATATAAAAAATCAAAAAATGGCTTTTTTGGCTTTTATAAACAATCGTTATATGCTATTTCGAACAAAATTTATAAAAAGTCATGCTGTCATATGTCGATGCCCTTTTCGAAGGTTGTTTACAACTTTTAAGAAATTTTATCTTATGTTGATTTTCATTCTAGAAAGAAAAATATCGAAAAATATTTGGTGTTTTATTTTGTCGGCGACTTTTCTTTTGCACAAAAAAAGGATGTGGATAAACATTTTTGTTTTTCGTCTTATTTATTATTTTCCTTGAAAACTTTTTAAAAGAAAAAAAAACCTTTTAAAGATCCTTCGACATTTTGATGATATTTATATAGAAGTAAACATGTGGCATAAGGAAAGTGGCGTAATTTTTCGGTCGTTTATATTTCATTTTTATATGTTCAAAATAATCTTGCATTAAAAAAATAAAAATAAAATAATAAACAAAAACAGAAAAAAAATTTACATGTATTTCACATTTTTTGTGCATTTTTGATATTAATAATGAATTGAATTGGAAAAAACTCGTTAATCATTGCTTGAAATTAGCTTTTATAATATTTTTTCAATGTTAAAAATCATTTTGAAACCTTAAAAAAAAATTCATAACTAAAATGCGCATCGTCGGTTTCAACCGTCTCTTGACGGTGGCGACCGTCAGTTGACGGTGGAGACCGTCAGGCTCTGAAATAGGTTTCAACTATAAAAAATAGAGCAGCAATAATCTCCATAGCTTATTTATCAATAATCTTGAGTTTTTGGAAAAAAAAAATTGACGGTCAAAACCGTCAAAAGACGGTGGTAACCGTCGAAAATGACGGTTGGCTTACAGGGTTGCTGCAGGATGATGGAATAAAAGCCATTTCCTAAAAAAAACATTAAAAATATGGAACAAAAATGTAAAAACAAGTTTACATGAAACAATGATCTCGAAGTTTTGAAAATTTGAATATCTCCAAATTGACTTATTAATTCTTCCGTTTCATAACAAATATATGGGTCTTGATTATGATAATTTAAAGTTTTGAAATCATAAAATTTTAATATTGTTTTTAAGCTTTAAAAATTAAATAAAAAAATTACCTCCTCCAATTAATTTTTTAAATTCTTCAGTTAAAATTATTTTTTCTCTTGGCGAATTCCGAATTGTTAATTCATCAATAAAAGAACAAATTCGAGAAAGAAAAAATTTAAATATAAATGAATTATATTCCATCCAAATATGTTTAGATTGTCCAGACTAAAAAAATAAAATAAAATAAATTTTTTGATTTTTTCTTTTATTTAAAAAATTATTTTACCCCATATTTTATATCAATATCCAACCATTCATATCCAATTTGAATATCTTTTGGAAGAGAAAAATAATTCATAATAAGTTTAAGGGGTTCTTTTCCAGCAAGCATAAATTTAATTAAATTTTTTTCATTTTGAATTGTTTTGAGGAAAATTTCATAAAGAATATCTTGATTAATGCTAGGCATATTTTTTTTTGGGAATTTATTAAATCAAAATGAAAAATGTAAACAAAATTAAAGAAATCCTGAAAATAAAGAGACGATGACAAAAAATTGAAAGAATAAAGTTTGTAATAACAAAATAAAATAAGATAATTGTTTATCAATGATAATTGCGGGTTTTATTAAATTATACCTTGAGGGTACTGCCCATTTACATCTTTGCATATTTCAAGGTGTTAGTAATTTTTTTTTTCTTTAGGTGATTTTTTTTCTTTTTTTAGAAAAATCGAGAAATCAATTTTTTTTTTGAATTCGTAGCATTTTCACCAAAGAAAAACCTTGCTGAGATAGCCAGTAAAATAATACAAGGCAACAACTATCACGTTTTAAAATAAATTTACAGTAACCAACAGAAAAAAACGAGATAATTAAATTTTTTAATAATTGCAAAGGTGTCTTCAACCAATTTTATAATTAAATTTGATCATTTAAACCTAATTCATTTAATAATTATCTACAAAAAGACAAAATGTTTATTTAACCAAATTTTGTTTTACTCTGTAAAATAGATTTACAAAATGCTTAATTACCTTCCATAAAGCAACAGAAAAAAAAGTATTAACTGCAGAGGAGCAATTAATTTTTTTTAAAAAAAATTGTGTAGCTTTTTTCAAAACCATTAACTTCAGAGATAGGGTAAAATAAATTTCAAATTAACAAAAAATAAAACAATTAACAATAATTACGCATGGGCTTTTGCATAAATGAACTCACATGACTGATAGTGTTTTTCTTCTTCTTTTCATGTTATAAAAAGACGGGCGAGTAGAAATTAGTAATTCATATTTTTTCCATATGCATGACTTTTCTTATTATTTTATAGCATTATCAAATTAATAAAGACATCAAATAAAAAATTTTAAAGTTTTTTTATTACCGCGAATAAGCTTTAAATTTTGTGACAAAATCATTTTGCAGCTTTTTTTTACAGAAAGAAGTCTCTAATTTAAAAACAAAAAGAAAAATTAGTCTTTTTTTAAAAAAATTTTGCTTAACTTTCGCAGTTTTTTGCATTTTTTAACTTGAAGATAAAAATATTTATCTTCACTATTTTAATTTTATTAGAAATGAATTGAGCGAAACATTTTTTTTTTCAGATTTTAAGGGCTTTTTATCTAAATTTTGTTGGAACTTAAATCCGTCTTAGTTGATTACTTCAGCGAACTACTAAAAATATTATCGAAACACCGTATAGCAGCTTTAAAAAATGACTGGTAAGAACCTTTTTTTCAATTTTTCACCGTCTATTTGGTTATTTAAGGGATTTCAACAACCCATCACATACTTGACACGATTGTCAGTTTGGTATCCATCGTGTTTAATTTGAGACTTTTCGAGCTCGTTTGGAATCACTCAGACTTTAAAATAAAAGCGTACAAATGGATTTTGTTGATCACATGTGTTGGGGATATGTTTTTGAGTGTGGTGGTCCTAATTGGTCAGCCGGTGAGTTTTAAAATGTAAATTTAAAGCCTTTTAAATTCTTTAATTTTCAGGCAATTTTCTTGGGTGATGGTTATGTAGTCGCAGTGGCCAATGGCTTCTTCGCTACCAAAAGCCCAACTTTCGATCACTTTTGTGTTTCGATTTATTGCGCTCTTTTACACGCTAATATAACTTGCGTCGTAATTCAATTTGTGATCCGCTACCGATTGATTTGTGGTCATGGCAAGTGAGTAAACATTTAGCTTGCCATCATGATTCATGGATTTAAACTAAAAATTTAGCCCCTTCGGCAATCCACTATTATTTGTTGTTCCCCTTGTTTGGTGCCTTCTTCAAGGATTGGATGCCATTTGGTGTTTTGTAGTCGATAATAACGATCAGTTGCGACAAGCTGGAATTAAAGTATTACGAGATTATAATTGGCATTTCGATAATACTTCCATACCTTATCCGTCTGTTAGCTCAGGAGTAAGACTAATATAATTTTTTAACCATATGTAAAAAATTTAATTCAAAACTTTTTCTTTTTTTTAAGGCGGAATTAAAGACACCATTGCACCATATTTTTTACATGATTACACTAGTATTTGGATATGGAACCATCATCTGGACAGAATACCGCATAATCGCCTACTTCAATAAGTATGGTGCTTCCTTTCGAAAGAGCACCCGCAAGGCTCATGCCGAAGTGAATCGAGCTGTCATTGCGTTGGTAAGTATTATCACCTGCCTCCACTCAAAAAAAATGAATAAAAAACCATTTATGCAAAATATCGGGGTCTGGGTAAATCGAGGCAAAGCAATCAAAAAAGCAGGCATGGTATTTCGAGGCAAAGTAGGGTATTTCGAGGCAAAAGCAGGGTATTTCGAGGCAAAAAAAAAAGGCAACGTCTAATTACTATCAATCAACTCGTCTCAAAATTCTGAACAAATTATTTTCAATCATTACCAAAGCCTGTAAAAAATTTTTGAGTTACCTCCTTTCCCTATGAGACAAAAATGATCAACAGGGAAACCCTATGAGTAAACATAATCTATAGCGAAAGCCTATAAATCAGAAAGGACCTATAGGGAAAGCAGGTAACTCAAAAATTTTTTACAGGCTTTGGTAATGATTGAAAATAATTTGTTCAGAATTTTGAGACGAGTTGATTGATAGTAATTAGACGTTGCCTTTTTTTTTTGCCTCGAAATACCCTGCTTTTGCCTCGAAATACCCTACTTTGCCTCGAAATACCATGCCTGCTTTTTTGATTGCTTTGCCTCGATTTACCTAGACCCAAAATATCGAGCGAACGATTTCTATTTTTGTTCGAAATTTAAAAAAAAAGTTTTAACGATCGCATTATTTTAAGGCAATCACTCCATTGTTTACTTCAATGGGTCCAACATTGTTCGTGGTTGGGTCAATGTGCTTTGGCCTGGACCAATCCCTATCAATGGTCTTCGTATTTGTTTCAATGGGAATGACTTTTATTACATTGGCCAATCCGATAACGACTATCTATTTTGTAAAACCCTACCGAAGAGCCTTTTTGGATTCGATTGGGTTGGAGAGAAAGGAAAACAGTGTTGCCAGTTCAACACAAAATAACTCCAAAATCGCATCAAATGAAGCGGCTCCAGGAAATAAGGAAAATATTAAACCAAATATCTAATAAAATTTTTATAGCCCTTTAATCTGAATTTATTTTTTCATTCTCTATGTTTGATCTAACATTTTATTGTTCTCAAAATTTTATTTTGCTTTTTAAATTTTTGCATTTTTTTCAACAAAAACAAAAAAACATCATAATCACAAAATTTGTGATTCTAAAGTATTTTTTGTAGTATTTTTTTTTAATAAAACTAAAATATTTTTTATGTAATTCAAATAAACCAAAATTTAAAAAAACATTTAATCATCCAAAAAATTTAAAACCTTTTGAAATTAATAATACAAAACGTAAAAAAAATAGAAGTAAAATATATTCACTTGATACTAACTAATGTTCATAAAAAAAATAATGACTTCCAAATCAGCTTGCTAGAATCCGACTTCAAAAATATAAAGGACAAAAAAATATTTGTTTCATAGTTAAAACTTCTAAAATCCATCAATATTCAAATATGACTGTTTTATTATCATTTTTTGCATCCATTTCTTAAATTCTTGGATTTTATGGTTTATTGAAAATTAAAACAATTTCTTATTAGATCACTTCACCTATTTTTTAATTACGACATTTGAATAAAAAAAGGTAAAAAAGAAATTTTGTAGTCTTCTTTCTCCTTTGCTTGTATCTCACTCCCATTATTATTAAATCTTAAATTATTTTTTGTTTGTTGATTTTGTTTATTAGAATTAAACTATAAAATTGGTGTATATCGACCCTTAGAATATTATAATTGAGGGTTCCGCCATTTATGTATTCAGTGATAATACACCAATTATTTTGCTGGTTGATTCCGGCCGGTATAAAGCATTTTTGCAATATGAAATTGGATGTAAAAATGCATAAACAATGATAAAAATAAAGCACTTTTCCTCTGCAATTTTTTCTCTTATTCAAAACGTTTTACATTTGATTTCTTGCATCAAAGCTTGATACAAGTGTTCATAAAATAAATGAGCCACAGATATAAAAAATATTGGAAAAAAAACGATACGATTCTTTAATTAATTAGTTATATACAATAGTTGTCATCCTCTTCATTTTCGATTTCATCGAATAAACATTTTATATTTTTTTATGATCGCTTATTGAAACGATGTGTGTATCTAAAATGATTCATCAATAATCGTTTGCAAATTTCTATATTTTTTTCGCCACCAAATATTATTTAATTAATAATAATAAAAAAAACATATAATTTATTATGAGCCCAAATTAATAAAACATTTAACGACCCAAAATGCAAAAAAATTCAATCAAAAAAGATTTTTTTAACTGCCTAAAAAATGACGACAACCACTTTTCTTTTTTTTCGTCTTCGTAAAAAACTCGTAAAAAAACGAAAGACCGGCTCCCCTATTAATCTTGTTTGAATGAAAAAAGCGAAATATGCATTTCCTCTTCTTTAAAAATTTCATTGAACGTCTGTGAAAATGTTACTCATTTATGACGTCAAAAATGTTTGAATGCACAAAAAGTACTTTTTTTGTTTGGAATAAAAAACATTTTCATAGAATTTTTTTTTACTAAATCAGTGATAAAATTTTTAATAAAAAGCAATTAATGAAAAATTTCAAATTATTTATTAGCAGATAAATTACACAAACGACATGAAAATAATTTTTTTAAGGATAATTACTTATTTTCTTCAGCAAACAGTAGAAAAAATGTAATCTTTTAAAAAATAATTTATGCTATAATTTATTTCATCCAAGCTTTTTCGAATGTATAAAAAGCAATTAACATTAAACAGCAAAACAAAAATAACATCGCATATGACGACAAACTTTGCGCTTTTTTTGATTTATAAATGAATGAAAGCCAAGTTTATTGATATTTTTTGTTGCCTTTTTTGTTATTTATTTGAATGCTTTATTAGCCTTTATCGGACACGCTATTTACTTTTTCCTTTTCAGTGTTTTTTATTTTTGCGAAATACTGCGCATCCGCGGTTAACATCGGCAAAAATAAAAAAAAACAACATCTTTTTTCTTTTAAATTTCTTCGCCTAATTTGTTTGATTAATTCTAATAATTAACAAAGCAAAAAATAAAATAAAGACATTGAAATGAATAACAACACCCCTCCACATAGTCTACGACACACCGCCTCAGCCAAACCTTTTATTAATAAATTAATTATAAAAAATTATATAAGTTGTCTGTCATCTTTTGTTTTAATTATTTTCGATTACTTCCAGTTTATTATTTCTTGTTGTACTTTTTTTCTGTTTGAAGAAGAATAACACTATTTTGATATATTTTTTATAAAGTTTTTTATTTCATATATAAAAACAAGTAAATTGGTTGTGAGAATAGTTTATTTTCATAATTGGGCATACATAAATAAACTGTGTTATTTATTTCTTCTAATAAATTTGTTATTTAAAAAACAAAGAAAATTATCTAACTTCTAAATTGGTTTTGAAGCAGGGAAAATAAAGAAAATGGATAGCTACATATTTTATAATATTAGTGCTTATTTATCAAGTGGAATATCAATATTTTTAAATACAGTATTAATATTTTTGATTTTAAAAACAACTTCAAAAGAAATGAAATCATATTGTCATGTTATGCTTCAAACATGCGTGGTCGATATGGCTTTTGCGATTGTTGGCGGATTTACGGTTATTGTAAGTAATTTATAAAAACTATCAAAATTAGGCATTGCACCCAAGATTTTTTTGAATTTCGAATTCGAAATAAATAATTGAAGCAAAAATAATATAAATCCAAATTTTTGAAAATTTTCTAGTCAATGCTTGACACTGAAAATCGTGGCAGAGCAATGCCTAGTTAAAAAAATTTTTTAATCTCTCTGATTTAAATATTTTTAGCAATTTGAAACCACTGATGTTAGAATATATTTCCGAACCTCGTCACCATGGGTTCCAACCTATGGAATATATCCATGTGTATCAATGTTCTTATTTATGGCTACCCTACTTGCAGTTATGTGGAGTATGGTTATTCAAGCTTTATTTAGATATTTAATTATTGTTCGGTAAGTTAAAATAATTCTTAAAAAAATTTTCCCTTTCAAAAATAATTTATTTTTAGACGCGTAGCTCCGAATGCAAATAGAACCTGGTTACTTTTACTTGGAATTTTCATTCTTGCATCTCTCCTTAGTTTAATATATATATGTGGGCCATGTCATGAAGTAAATTTATCTAATAATGATTTATTAAAAAATATGGAATTATGGAAAGATTATCCGTTGTTAATAAATACATTTCGATCTGTCCCAATTGTAAGTTTGATATTTAAAATTTTTTTAATTAACAAAAAACTCAAAGAATTTGTTCAAAACTTTTAAATAAATTTGAAAATCTTATAAAACTGTTGGGTTTCTCCACATAAAAAATTCCGCAAGGAACTGCATCAAAAAGCAGACGGCTTAGATTTGCATCGATCTGAGTAAATACTGAACTTCTCAAATAATAAAGTTTTTTTATTTTCAGCAAGATTTTTTATTCATTGGTTATGCAATGATTATGTTTGCTGTAACTTTCTCAGCCACTGGATTATTTTTTATTTCAAATTGGCGAGTAAAAAAAGAGCTTAATTCTTCTAAAGTACATTTTTCTCAACAAACTTTAAGAATTCATAAACAATTTGGTAAACGAATGATTTTACAAGTGAGTTGTTTGAGTCACCAATTTTGCAGTTTCAATAAATTATTTAAATAATTTTTTTTCAGTCTATTATGCCATGTTTTTCTTTGATTTCATTAATTATTGCTTTCCTATTAATTTTTGCGGTGCCAGCTGATTTTGCCCAACAACAAGGAGGATATATGCTTTTCGCGCTTATGCCATTGCAATATATCGTTGTGTTTAACCCTTTAATCACTTTGTTAAGCATCAAAAATTATCGACGAACTTTGTTTTGTCAAGGACAAAAAGAAGTTTCAAGTATAGCAAAATTAACTAAATCCAAATCTACGAATTTGAAAGTTACTTCAATGGTTCCATTGGCTTTTTAAATAAATGGGTTTTGTGTAGGGGAATTTGCATATTTGTAATAAATATTTTTTTTATCTGTTAATAATTCAAATTTCTGTCGGAATTAATGTGTTTTTTTTATATTAAAAATTAGTTTTGCCATAAATCTTTTTAATTAACAAAATTTTTTTAAGGACGTTTACTTTTTATTTTAAAATCACATTCGCCCACAAAATTCCTGTTAATAAGCCATTGATGTTTGTCTCCCTTAAATAAAAAAATACAGTACTTACTTACTAATTTATTTTAATAAAGGGCAAGTAATTATTCATTCAACCATGTTTGTTTAAAAAATAATGAGTTCATTGCTTCTTTTTTTATTAACTTTTAAGAAATTGTATTTGTCAGCCATATTTTATACATAAAAAACATGAGAAATAATATTATAAATTTATTTATTTACCCGTGAATGAAATAATTAATTAACAAACAGACAAAAAATATGTTTTTAAAAATAAATTTATCTAAACAGAAAGAAATTTTGAAATGGAGATGAACATCACCAGTAATAATTGCACTTTTTTCTTTTTCTTTTTTGGATGAGTAAGAAAAATGAATAATGTTTTTCAAATAACCGTTGAATTCAGAAATTAGTTCAAAATTTTGGAAATTTAAAACACTTTTTCAAAAATTTCCATTTTTTTCTTTTTCCATTTTTCATGACCACGAAAATCTTTGATTAATTAATTTAAAGAATTTTTCATTGTAAAGTTTAAAATTTTTTGCCAAATATTTTTTAGTTATCGATGAAATTGGAATATGCGCCCTTCCTTTACTGCTTCCAAGACAACGAGCATTGTGCTTTTCTTTTCGACGAAAACAATAAAATCCTTTAATTGGATTATAAAAAAGTTGGTCGGATGTTATGGCTTGAGAAAGATTAAAAAAAATTTCTATTCGACGAAGCTGAAAAAAAATATGAAGATTAGTTTTATATCTTTTAGCCATCTGTAAATAATTAACAACAACAACTTTGGCTTAAAAAAATATACGGTAATTTGGCATACAAAAAATAATTTTAAAAATGATAGACTAAAGTTTTTTATTTTGTAGTTTCTCAGATTAAAAAAGAAAGAAAAAAACATAACAGGAAATAAATTTTTTTAAATTAAAATTAAAGTCGTAGTGACTTACTAGAATAAAATATAATAATTTTATTCTGTTAATTTTTAGAATACAAAAAAATGTTAAATAAAGAAAACTTACTTCCAACAAAGGATCAACCACAAATTTTTCACCATTTAAAAATAAAAAATTTTCTAATGGAAAATATTTCAACCAATTTTTTAAATGTAAATAATAAAGCGAATTTCTAATTGGTTTATTATTAGTGTTAATCATTTTAGAATTAGGTAAAAATGCAACGTCTTCAAATTTTGGTAAAGTTTTGTTATGCTCCATTTTCGTGTACAGTACCTAAAAAAATTTCTTTGTGTGACAAAAATTTAATTTTTAAAATTCGAACCTGTGTAAAATCTGAAATTGTTCGTATCACTGGATCTCTCAAAATTACAATTAATTTCATTTTTGGATTAATTTTATAAATTCTTGGTGGTGTTATTTCTGAAGCAAAATATGCTGGAGTTTTTTCAATTGTTAATTGATTTGAAAATGAAAAAGGCATTTGCTGTCGATACCATTCATATCCTTGAGAAAATGTTTCATTTTGATCAAAAAAAATGCACTTCTCGACGAGCTGCTTTTATTTGGGGATGCAGAGCCATGGCGTCAAGGAGGGCTCGAGTTCCACCTTTCCTTACTCCGATTATTAAAGCATCTGGTAAACGGCGGCGTCTTTCATTGGATACCTCGGAACTAAAAAAGTTAGAATATTAAAAAATGTTGGATTATCTAAACAAAATATTTAAAGCTTTTCTCAAAGCAAAAATCGTGGAAAACTAGCATATACTTGTTTCTTCTGTGTTTATTTCTCGAGCTAAGACTCTTAAATTTAAATGCAACAATTATTGTTTTTAATCTTCGAAACCTTTGAAGATAATTTTTTTATAGATAAAACTTGTAAAAATGCCTTGAAAATCTGTTTGTTTTTTCTCTGTATTTTTGCATTTTTCTCGTGATTCAGGACATTCGAGATTTATTGATAGGCTTACCTTTTAACCCTTTCAATAACTTCATATTGAATAAACATTTCTTTGATATCACAATTATTAACTAATTTAGAACTAATAAATATAATTTGTAATAAAACAATTGAAATTAAAAATAAACATGCAAATAAAGCTAATTTAACCCGAGTACATTCCACCATTATCATTGCCAGAAAAAAAAGCTAATCGTCAAAATATTAAAAAAATGCTGAATTCACATTTTTTCTTCGTCAAAAATTGGATCTGAAAAATCAACAAATATAAAAAAAAATTTAAGGCAATCATTTTTAAAGAAACAAAAAACACGATTTTAAAGTTGCGGATTTTTCGATGAATTAAAAATTTCAATCAAAAAATGAAGAAAAAAGATTCATGCCCAATAAATAAATTTATAATTAAATGTCAAAAACAACACAAAAAAAGATTTTTGGAAATAAAAAAGAAAAATGGAACTAATTTTTAAGAAATTTGCCTCAAAAATGCTTGAGTTAAATCCATCTAATTAATAAATAAAAAAGTCCAAAAACAAAATTTGCTCGAAATTAACCAAACTGCTCATTTTTTATTGACTTTAGCAAAAAAGTTCAGATCAATGCAAAAAATAAAAAAAAATCAACGAATAAAATAACAAATTATTTTCTCCAATTATTTGCAAGGCCAACAGCAACAACCTCATTAATATTCACCTCAATCAAATAAAAATACAAATAAAAAAAAGAATGTGGCAATATAAATACCCGCATCCTAATTTTTTTTCTCAATCCCGCTAATAAAAAAATAAAAAATGATGAAATGAATTAATTCATTTTAATTTGCCGCCGCCGTCAAGGCCATATAACTAACACGACAGGAAAAATTAAGGAAGTCACCACTTTTTTGTTCAAAAACTTCCACAAAAAAAAGTTTTTCGGATAAATCCTTAATTAGCCAAACCAAAATCCAAAATAAAGAAAAATAACATTTTTTTATTCATAAAAAAAGTAAAAAGCAAAAAACTAAAATTTCTCAAGTAAAGAAAAAGAAGTTGAAAATAATTATATTTATTTTTCCAGAAAAAATAAAATAAAAATAAATTTGTACCTTTTTTTTATTCCATAAAAGAAAAAATTTGTAAAAAGAAATATAAAAAAAAGCTTACTAATTAGCTTAGTAGTGTTTAGTGAATGACCAGCAACAACAAGAAACAAACAAGCAAGCATGGAATCAAAAAAGCTTTATGCCGCCGCCGTTATTTATATTTTTTTTTGTATTCTCCCATATTTATTCATTCTTTTTTGTTGTCCCACACTCATTCATTTATTTGTGACCTTTTCACGTTTTTTTCTTTTTTGTTAGTTGGAAATGTCGCGGGTCGCGCAAGCAAGACAGGCACACTTTCGACTCTTATTCAAAGTTTTTTTTTGTTAATGGTGGAAGAAGAAGAAAAAAATGCTTTCTTGTTTTCCCTTTATTTTTGAATGAAAAGAAAAAAAGCTGCCGCCAAAAGCCAAAAAAAATTAGAACAAGCTTGAAAAATGAAAATAACAGAGAATTTTTTTTAAATAAATAAATTTTGGAAAAAAAGAAAGAAAAATGTTGTTGCATTTTTAATTTTTTTTAATAGTTTTTGTTGCTTTTGAAACTGGTTTTTTTGAGTGAAGATGAGTCAAAAAAATAAAAATAAGAGAGGGATGAAAAAAAAGACAATAGATTAAACACACCTGCGGTCAGTTAGTCGTCGCCTAGTTGCCGGCCGCCGCCATCGCTAAAGCAAAGAAAGCATTGCATTGTTAAACGCCTGTTTTTTGAGTGATTGAGGAAAAAACAAAACAAAAAAAATGATTTGCATTTTTTGTTTTAATAAAAAAAAATCCTTCTTTCAGTTTTTAGTTGTTTTTATAACTCTAATTCAGCTCTTTTATTTTGAGGGCAAACTTTTTTTTAGTAAAATTTAAAAACTTTTTTTTATCCAGAAATAAAAAAAGGAAACACAATTCAAGCGTGAAGTTTGTTCTTTTATATCCACATTTTTTGTTTTTCCGCAGTTTTTTTAGAAAACTTCGAAAAAGGAAAAAACACATTATTAGGAATATTTAACTTGATTTTAGAAAAAGAAAAAAATAAATAGTAATTAAAACGAATAATAAATTCGATGTAAAAAAAATCTTGGAATTAAAAAAGTTTGTTTTGAAGAAAAAAAGTGTTTTGAATATTGAGAATAAATTAAAAGTACAAAAACAAAAAAATCAAAGTTTGGTTTTTTCGGTAGTTTTTTTTTATAGACTCTCTTGTTCTTACTCAAACATAAACACAAATAAAAATGATATGGGAGAGATAAAATAAAAAACTTAAAAGTAAACGAACTTAAAAAAAACTTCCCATCGAAGAACAAGAAGAAGAAAAAATGAAACAAAAAACCACAACAAAAACATCGACATAAAAAAAATGATTTACAAGCATGTTTCTTTTTTTCTGAGACAAGTGAAATGAGAGTTGTGATGCGCAACATTTTTCTTTCATTTGATTTTTTTATTGATGGAAATAAAAAAAACAAAATGAATTGAATGAAAGAAATTTTTTGAGGTAAAAGAATAAATGAAAAAAGTCAACAACAAAAAAGAAAAAAGAAAAATGTTTGGTGGAACTAAGGTTGATAGTAATTCATTTGTGTAAAAAATTGTCAATTATTAGTTACTATCACTTATCAAAGATCAAAATTTAAAAAAATCTTCATCGAGAGAATAAATTTTTTCTTCTTCATCTCCCAACTTTCTTTTCAAAGATACAAAAAAATAAATGAAATTAATAATATTTTATTTTTTGTTTACTCAAAATCTTGTTACAAGTGCTTTTAAAGCGCGAATTCCAACTCCAAAAATTATTTTTTTCTTTCTTTTAATCCTTTTTTTAGAAACTTTTTTCTTTCTTCTTCTTCTTGTTGCAGCTCCAAAAAAGGCGCAATTTTTCTTTTATTATTAAATAAACTTTTGGTTGGTTGGTGTCACAAATCTCCTTTAATTCTTTATATGTATTTTTTTTTGTTGCGACAATGTGCGAGTGGCCACTTGATACAAGCGCCTTAAGGGGAAATGAATGAATGAAAAAGGCGAAAAGCAACAAAAAAAGAAAGATGTAAAAGAAAATTTGAAAGAAAGAAGCATCTTTATTTCTTTCTTTCGACGAAGATCAAAACCAAAAATGAAAAGAAGGAATGATTTGATTTGCTTACGTTTTATTTTTGAAGCTACTTTTTGTATTGTTTATTCTTTTTGCTTTTGCGCATTCCATTTTTAGATTTTTGAAGAAAAAAAAATGGTATAAAAAAAGAAGATATGTTTGATAGATAAAAAAGCCGAAATGATTTTTTTTTGCTTTTTTTGACCAAACTTGAAAAAAACAAAAAAACAACGAATAAAATCAAGAATCGAAAATAAAAAATAAAAAATAAGCGAAAAGGCAGAATATTGACAATCAGCCTTAAAAAAACTAAAAAAAATTTTTGTTTAAATGACAGTAATTAGAATATTTATCATCCAATTTCAGCAAGTTTATATTACAAGCATTTTTTAAACTCATTCGAAATTTTGAATCATTTTTTTTAGCTAAATCAACTCTAATCTCCTAGCTTTCGATTTCCATCAATTGAAATCAGAAGAAGAAAAAATGTAACAATAAATTCTCGAAAAAGACAATAAAAAAATTCATTAAACCTTAAAAACTTTTACAACATCAAAAATGACACACAACAAACAGCAGCAATTTAAGGTTTAGACTTTAAAAAAAAAGATGATTTTTTATTACTCTTTTTTCTTCTTGGCAGAAGCAAAAATTTTTATTTTTCAAACAAACAAAAAAAGGTATAAAAATAAAAAATGAGTTGGAAGAAAGAGACAAAAACAAATCTCTTTTCTGTTTTTATTATCTCTGGCTTTAGCGCTTATGGCCACCAGATGTCAACGACAGGCATAAAAAAAATGTTATTTATAATAAAAGAAAGCTACCGATCAATCAATAAATAAATAACACTTGTAAAAAAATATATACTTTTTTGATCTGAGGACAAAATAATTTTTTTTCTTTTGAAAACAGGAGGAGAAAAAAAAATATATGAGTGGATTTAGTCAAAGTTGAATGAAAAAAAAAATGAAGATGATTCTGCTTGCCACCAACCAACCAGACGACGATAAACACTTGCTTTTGATTTTTGTCACGCCGGCGGGGCTCATTTTTTAAAGTTGAAAAAAAAGCAGTTATGCCAAAGCATCGCCAAATGGCTATAGCCTATTATTGCTTTGAGGATAAAAGTGAAAATGATTTTTTGTTTCATTCATTCCGAAACTTTTTTTTCACTCTCTCAATTTTGTTTGTGAGTGTCTTAATTTGAAAAAAGAAAAAAGGAAGAAAGGCGAACAACAGCTGTTCATTACATTCATTAGATCTGATCATTTTGCATTTTTCCCGCTGTAAATGATGCCACTGCAATTAATGTGTTTTAATGATTACTAAATTAAACAAAAGAAAAAATGTAATGCAATAGAAAAGTGTAAAAGTGATTTATTTATTATGGGATAAATTTTTTCTTACGATTTCAACGAAATTAAGGAAATGAATTTTGTTTGAAAGGCAAAAATGATTTTTTGTTTGTTGATAACATCGCTTGCTATGAGCTAACAAAGCTTCTTCTTCTTTTTTTTAAAGAATAAGTATGTAAATGTTGAACACAATAAAAGTGATCGACAAAGACTAATAAAAAAAAATTTTTCAAAAATGCATTGGGTTAAATGAATAAACCTTGCCAATTAAAAAATGTACCTTGCCAAAATAAAGTGACCCCTGAAAGATTGTTGACACTCATTATCCTTAACTTTGTTTTTGCAGTTGCTAAAAAATAAATTGTCCAGTTGCTTTCGTCCAAATTCATTTGAATCTTTCCAAGTTTGAGATTGCTTAAGAAATAATTATTAAAGAAAAATTAAAAACCATCATCAACAACATGGATCTTCCAACTAAAAAAAGTTTAGCTCCAACAACCTTTCAAAACTTTTCACTTTCTGGAAGTATTATTTATTATATTACTATGAAACCAAGTTCTGCTAAAGTTTATAAAAAATTGCAAAAAACTTGCAAATATTTTTTCGCTAAAAATCCTATTATTATTGCCGCTAATTTAGAATTATTGTATAATGGAAAATTTAAATTAGAAATTGAGCATCCTGATGGCCTACAAAATCTTAATACTAAAGACGTTTTTTTCTTTTCCATTCAAAATTTGGCTGACTATAAATTGGATGTTTGTAACAAGGTTGATATAATAAAATTATTCCAAGAAAAATTTTATTCGTTTCAAACAAAGAAATTATTTTTTTGTGATCAAGATATAAATTTAAATGAACTTTTAATGCTCGCTTCTTCCCCTTGCGTTGATTATATATATTTTTCAAAAGTAAATATTTTATATTCCGATGATTCCATTGTTCCAGTTGAAAAGGTTTTTGAGCTATTTCCTAAACTTAAAGAACTCATTTTGTAAGTTAAAAGTTTTCTTTAAAATAAATTTTACGCATATAATTTAGCCACGGAAATGGTCAGTCATTGGTAACACCTGAAACTGTGAAGAAGCTTTTAGAAAACCCAAATTTCAGAAAGATTCAAACATTTTCATTAGGGCCAATTTCTGAAGTTTTTGATTTTATGAAATTTTCAAATTTCATGAAAGTATGTTTTCTTATATTCCATTATAACAATAAAAAAATGTGCAATACAAATTTTTAGCAAAATAAAACTCTCAACTTTTTTCTAAACTTCTGTGATCCTATTTCTGAAAATTATAAATATCAACTCAATGAATTTACGAAATGGGTAATAATTTAGCGAAATCCGATGAATCTTATAGTCCACCGTTTATTGATTTTCCAGGACAAAATTTGGAATTAGTTAAATTAAGAATTAAATATATTGAGAGATTCCGAAAATGATGGATTCGAGAATTGAAAAAAATATATATTTACGTAATATGTTTTTATTTTATTTGTTGATTTAGTTTTTTAAATAATGAAATTGATTTTTGACGATTTGTTAGAATAAACATTTTAGAACTTTTTCATAACTCACAGGAGACATAATCTTTTGATTGATTTTTTCGATCAAACTTTTTTTGTGAACAAGCTTGATTAAATAAGCAAAAATTATATGTAAATTATTTTTATACTTACTTCAAAAAGGTCAGAACAATTTTTAGAAATTATTTTTATTACTTATTTAAAAATTGCAAAACAAAAAAACCTATATTTTTTTATATTTTAAATTTCTTTTTTCTCTAATCCATTAGCTAATTTCAAATCTTCTATTTTTTCATCAATAAAAAATTTGATTGTTTTTCGCGTGAAATTTACATCTCCACTTTTTAAAGTTGAATCGGTAGAAAGCGAAATATTTCCATTCATATCGTAAGACATTTTTTGAGGTTTCCAAGTTCGATCATTATTTTTCCAT